>WOXC01007528.1:0-135844 GCA_011680675.1 Gymnobelideus leadbeateri
TGTTTTGTATTCATTCCTGAAGGTTGCTTGTTGAGAGAGAATTTTAAGATCCTTCGAATGTATAATTATTTTAGCTTTTTAACTTATTCATTATTGGATCATTGTCCCAGTATTTAAATGTTTATTCACAAATTATAAATATTATTATAACAAAAGCAATTTACTGTTTTTTATTAATGTCATGTTGTGACTTTTAGAATCCGAAGAGGAATTTTTTGATGCTCCTTGTAGTCCACTAGAAGAAGCTCCTTGTGTGCCAATTACTAGTTGCATTGCTCGACAAAGAAGGTCCCAGAAACAAGAGCCTACAAACTTGATTGATTTTACGATGAAATTTGAGATACCTGAGGTATGTATCATGGCAAAATTGAAAAGATATTTAAGAAACGTAATTATAATAATTTTTATTTGTGTAACTTACTACTCTACCAATGGAAACTTGTTTTCATCCAGCATCAGCTAAAATCTATTTTTTTTTTTTTGTTATCTGTGCTTATATTTTTTCAACTTGTTCCTTAACTTAGGGAAGAAATCTTGTATTTTCTAGATGAATATCCTGAGAGCTATTCAATTGATGTTTCCCTTTTAATATATAGACAAACCCTGATAGAGTTTATATCTTATATAATTATGCCTGATGTAATTATAACTTACTTAGAATCATTTTACATATTAACAGCTGTTTTGGAATAGTTATCTTGACTAAGTTTTGGCCATAGGAACTTCTCTTCCTTCCTCATTATTCTCACTTGGAATTATCCTTTCTTTTCTTTCTACTTTTTTCTCTCCTTTCTTTCCATCCCCATCTTATCAGGCTTGATACTACTTGGATTAGTTTATCTTTTGTTTTCTGCTTCTTCCCTGAGACCTTATCACTGGATCTTATCCATAATAGAGAATGACCTGGCAGATTTGGGGCGGGGTGGGGTCTGAATTTAAAAACTTCTAGGTTTTTTGTTCTTCCCTTCCCTTCCTGCAATATTCCCCACCCAATCTTTTTTTTTTTTTTCATTCTCCAGCCTCTGGTTTAATTCCTGTGATGAAGGCCATGGAATGCCCTTAGAAATAAATAAATTTTAAAATATATTAGTCCTTATTATAAAATTTTCCAACTGGGTCTACATAAAAAAGAGAAGAGTTGAAAAGAGAGCCTTGGAAATGGCCTCCTAATTGGTCTCCCTGTTACAGATCTCCCCTTACTCCAGTCTATCCTCAACATTTCTACCTACACGATTTTTCCTAAACAGAGACCATGTCATCTCTTTTACCCCCTTCAACTCTAGTGGTTCTCTTTTCCTTTTGGTATAATGTAGACCCTCTTCTGTTGGCCTTTAAAGCCCTTAGCAACTTGCTCCCAACTTATCTTTCTTGCCTTGTTATATATTGTTCCTTCCCTGTACAATCCATCCAAACTTTCCTTCTCTATATATTATATCTGTGTACATATAATATCACCCAAGTAGAATGTAAACTCCTTGAAATTGGTATTTAAAATTCTTGTTAGCGCTTAGCACCGTGCCTGGTAGGTACTTAATGAATGCTTGTTAGTTGATTGCTCAAAAAAAACTTTAACAAAGCAGGTCACTGGAAAACCAACTGAAGACTTTAAGAAGCATCCCTGAAGGATTCAATTATCACGATTTACCAAATTTCTAGAATTCTCTAAACAACCTCTTACACTCCTCATTTTCTATAGACTTTGTCCCTGACTCTCAGGTCTCATTCTTTTTATTCCAATGTATTTATATATTCTTCTTTGGAAACTCTTATCTCATCTTGGAACTACTGCTGGTGGCTTGAAGTTATGAGGGTGATTTCCTACTTCCACTCACTGTCAGATGGAAACTATAGGGCAAAGTCTTGTTCACATGGAGGGTAGGGACTATCTTTTGTCTTTTCTTTGTATCCCCAGCACTTTGTATAATGCCTGGCACATAAGTAGCCATTTAATAAAAGTTTATTGGCTTCATGAATGACTAGTATTATTAGTGCTATATTTGGAAATTGGGATTGATTCTAACCATCATTATTAATGACACTGTTTCTATGGGGGAATCCATTCCAAATAACTTGTATATGAACTTTTGGAACTAGTTAATAAATTGGGTACATTAAGCGCCATACATATCTGATATCTATAGAACATGAAAATGAGCAGGTAGTGGAGGATGACTACAGAAGGCATAGTCCTTCAGGAATAGTTTTAGGAAATTGAAATAATGTGAAAAATTTTGCTCCTAGAGAAGGAGTACCTTTCTGAAGATAGCTAGGTGGTACATTGGATAGAATACTGAATCTGAAAGACCTGAGTTCAGATTTGACCTGGGTAGATCATTTAACCTTTGTCTGCCTTAATTTCCTTAATTGCAAAATGGGGATAATAAAAGCACCTTCCTTCGAGGGTTGTTGTGAGGATTGAAGGAGACAATATTTGGAACATGCTTAGCACTATTTTCCTTTAATTACATGTAAAAGCAGTTTTTAACATTTGTTTTTTTTTTAATTTTGAGTTCCAAATTCCCTCCCCACTCCCACCCCTGTTGAAAAGACGAACAATTTGATATAGACTGTATGTGTATGGTCATGTAAAACATTTCTGTATTAGTCATTGTTGTGATAGAAAATAGATTCTACACCGCCCCCCCGGGGAAAAAAAAACCTCAAGAAAAGTAAAAAAAATGCTTCAGTCTGCATTCAGACTCCATCAGTTCTTTCTTAGGAGATGGATAGTATTTTTCATCATAAATCCCTTGGAATTGTCTTGGTTGGATCATTGTATTGCTGAGAATAGCTAAGTCATTCACAGTTGATCCTAGTACAGTATTACTATTACTGTGTATAATGTTCTCCTGGTTCAAAATTTCATTTTGCTTCAGTTCATGTAAGTCTTTGTAGGTTTTCCCATTCCCCAGTTGATGGGCATCCCCTCATTTTCCAGTTCTTCATCACCATCATAAAGACTTTTTGTATATATAGTTTTCCTTTTTGTTTTTTGTCTCTTTGGGATGTAGACTTAGTAGTGATACTGCTGAGTCTAAGGGTATGCAAGAGAAGAGTTAGAACTAAAGGGAGGAACCACTAGAAAGAAGAAACAAAACAACAAAAGCAAAGGAGAGCAAATGAGATGCTTCCATCTACATTCAGACTCCATAGTTCTTTCTCTGGTTGTGTATAGCATTTTCCATCATTCCAAATTCCTTTCCAAAATGCTTGTGTGATTCATAGCTACATCATTAATGTACTCATGTGCCTGTCTCCTCAAAACCCCTCTAAAATTCACAGTTCTCATCCTAAGTTTTCTTTGCCACTTAGTGTGAAGTGAAACTTATGAGTTATGTCAATTTGCATTTCTCTTATTATGAGTGATTTGGAGAATTCTTTCATTTAATTGCTAATAATTTGCATCTCTTTTGAGAACTGTTCATAGTCTTTGACCACTTATCTATACACTGTTACACACACCACACACAGACACATACGCGAGCGTGCACGCGCACACACACACACACACACACACACACACACACACACACCCCCTTCTTCTGGTTTTCTCTGTATTTTGCATGCAAAGCTTATCTGAAGAATCTATACCAAAAAACTTGTTAATGAAAATCTGTGTCCAGATTCTTATATGTGGTTGGATGAATAGTTCATAGGTCTTATTCTTAAGTAAATGCAATTTGTTCAGACATGATAGTATGTTATCCCCAGAGTTAAAAAGGTAAAAGAAAACAGAATGGGTTGTTTTTGAGCTATTATGCCAACCGTAAGTTTTTTCCTGAATTTATAACACATTTATTAAACACCAATATTTTGGTCTCTGTATTATATCTTGAAAGCATAGAATTCCACAATAACTGAAGAATCAAAATTATGAGTCACCAATCAGTTACCCAGGGTTTATTTATTACTTAACCATGTGCCAGGGGCTATGCTAAGTGCTGGGGTTATAAAGAAAGACAAAAACAGTTTCAGAGAACCCATATTCTAATGGGAGGAGACAATTAACAACTATGTCCAACTAAGATATCTACAAGGCAAATTGGACGTAATCTTAGAGGGAAAGCATTAATTAGCATTGAGGAGCACTGAAAAAAGGCTTCTTGGAGAAAATAAGATTTTTGTTTAGACTTGAAGGAAACTGGGGTAGTAATGAGATGGCAATGAGGAGGGAGAGAGTTCCAAGGAATGAGGCATAACCCTATGCGAAAGCACTGAAACAGAAGCTGCAATATGAAATGCTAAGACTAGTAAATAAGCTAGTGTAGCCAGAGCATAGAGGCTGGGGGGAGCAAGGGTATAAGGGTCTGGAAGATAAGAAAAGAGCCGCTTATAAGGAGTTTTAAATGCTAAGTAAGAGGTTCCATATTTGATTCTGGATCTGACAAGGAGCTGTTGAGTTTATGGAGCAGGAAGGTGAAGTTAGAACTGTACTCAAGGAGAATCACTTGAGCACCTGAGTAGAGGATGAACTGTGGTGGGGGAGAGGCTTGAAGTCGAGAGAGCCACGGTGTGCTGGTTTCATTAGAGTCCACCAGGGTGAGATCACAAGGGCCAACACCAGGGTGACTTCTGTGTAAGGGAAGAGAAGGGCATGTATAGAAGTGACATAGTCTACACAGAATCAGCAGTGCTTGGCAGCAAGTTAGGTTTAAGAATTAAATGAAAGTGAGAGGTTTTCTTGGCAGAGATACTGGAGTGGTTTGCCATTTCCTTCTCCAGACGAGGAAACTGAGGCAAGCAGGGTTAAGTGACTTGTTCTTTTTTAAATAGTACAGAATGCCATGGTCAGAAGGGACCCCAAAACCTAGTCCAACCTGTATTTGAATAGTAATGCCTTCAGTAGTGTACTGGGCAAGTACACATTTGTACACAAGTACAAATCTAGGCCCTACTTGAAGGTTTCTTGTGAGAGAACTTCTATTACCTTCTGAGACAGTTTAGTCCACTTTTAGACACACCTCTTAGGAAATTTTCCCTTATCCTGAACTAAAATATCTCTCTCTGTAGCATGCACACACTTATTGTTCTTATTTATGTCCTCTGAAACTAAACAAAAAAATCTAAAACTCTTCCATCAGACAGCCCTTCAGATCCATCTTGGTCATCCTCCGCAATGTTTTTAAATAGCAGCTATAGTTTATTAATCTTTCTTTTTCTAGTTTTGTAAAATTGAGAAGCCACTTTTAAAAATTGCGATGCATAGTTGTGTATTTCTTGAGACAGAGATAATATTTACAATAAAAAGTAATGAACAGTGCAGTGATACTACTGTGACCTTATTATGCATTTATTTTAAGGAATAGAAAGAGCTTATTACATTATTTCATTACAGTTTTTTTGGTATGATTTTGATCTCTCTTCTCTCTCTTTTACCTCCCTCACAGGTTTTAATTCAATGTTACTGCCTTATTGAAAATTTGGAGCAGCCTGTGGTCGAACTAGATATTCTAGGATTAGGCACAGAGATTCAATTAAGAAGATTTGACATGCGAGCAAGTGCTTACCTGAAGGAAATTTGTTTAAAATGTCCGGAATACCAGGGTATGATTCTGTCTGGTTTGTTTTCGGGGAAAAATAAGTAAATAAGATAAATTAATTTAACAGTTAATATCAGGGGAAAATTCACAAGCTGCTAAAATTCTAGATTTAGAGATAGAAGAGTCCTTAGAAGTCATCTAATTCAACCCCTGGAAAGAGCACTCTCTTTGGAGTCAGAGAACCTACACTGAAAGCCTGGTTCTCTCACTAGTTAGATATGTGACCCTTGACAATGTATTTTTTGAAGTTATTATGTGAATATCTAGAGGGGAATAAATATAAAAGATGATGTGAAGGAAGAATTAACTATACTTGGCAACCATTTGGATTGTGAAGAGAAAGTGAAGAGGAAGGTTGATACCTAAGGTTGTGAGTCTATGTAAGACTTCCTACTTTTTTCATATTTGTTATCTTAAAGTTAAGTTGTTCTTCTGATTCTGCTTATTTCACTTGTATCACTTTGTTTAAGTCTCCCCATGTTTCTTTGAATCCCTTATTTGTCATTTCTTTTGGTAAAATATTATTTCGTTACATTTTTATACCATTGCCATTTCTCAATTGATGGGCAGCTATTTTGTTTCTAGTTCTTTGCTACTACAAAAAGTACTACTATAAGTACTCTTGTACAAATGGGTCCTTAGCCTCTATCCTTGATCTCTTTGGGATATATACCTAATAATAGTATCTCTGGATCAAATTTTTTCCAGAATGGTTGAACAACCAATTCACAGCTCTAGTCACCCTACGTTAGTGTACTGGTATAGCCCATCATACAATTGCTCTGCTTAACCCTTTTAGCCCTATAGTTTACATCTTTCTTTCACCTTCAGAGAAAAGGAGCTGAAGTCGGGCCTCAGCCAATGATGGTTATTTTTAGAAATAATACTATGTAGACTATAAGGAATCTCAACTTTGTTCCATGCTTTAGGGACACTTGGGGGGGGGATGCTCTGTGGTGAATCCAGGCAAATGGACAGTGACTCACATAACTAAATAATTTGGAAGAAATCAATGGCTTTACCAGCTTTACCATCACCTCTTAGCCCACCCCTCCTGTGGCCTGAAACTCATATATACAAAATTAACCTTTTCCCTGGAACTGTTACTAGGGCAAGGTGAGGATCATATTTTCTTTTTCTTTTCCACAGGGGTTGTTGGACTCTTGTTGGTTCATGTCCTGCCTTTCTGTCTGTCTTTTCCCTTTAAGACTGCCCTTGATTTTCATTTGAACTCAATTTTACAGTATAAAACTGTTTAGAGTTGTGCTAAGAGTAGAGCACTTGATACTTGATTTAGAACTTACACCTTTAGAGATAATTCTGAATCTCCTATTCCTCTGTAAATGTTATTGAGTAGCATTTGGAGAGAGATTATGTATACCTTTTAAAAACATAATTCTTGCTCTCTTATTTTTGGAAGACAGTTAACTGATTGCATAGTAGTCACAAACCATACAAAGTCTGTCCCTTTGATTGATAGTAGAACAAATCACAAGAAAGATTCTAGAGTAGTAGTAGAGAATTGCACTACCTGGTGCATCATCTTCTCGTCCCCTGTACTTAGGCCACCATTCTTTTCTGCCTCTTATCATCTCGTAGTGCAGAGATGCAGGGGACCTCAAGTGTGAACTGGAGTTTTCACCAGTAGTAGTTATTAGCTGCTCTGTTCCCTATACATTCCTCTAAGTTGCCCTTTTAATCTGATAAGCGTTAGGTAAAAATATTCCTCTTTCTCAAAATAGTTGAATCACAGGATCAGTAGTTTAGTGCTGATGTAGGAGCTCAGAGCTCTCTGTCCAGTCTGCTTATTTTACAGATGAGGAAACAGACCCCTGGAGGTAACAAGTGGACTGCTCTGTAGTGACATAATGAGCATCAGAGGTAGACTTTGAACCCATGCCCTCTGAATCCAGAGCCTTTCCGCTACATTGTATTGCCTCTGCAGTGTTCTGTTGTATTATCCCAAACTAAATTTCTAATAGTTAGCTGTCATCTGATGCACTAATTTTCAATCCTAGTTTAGAAAATTCCTCTTCTTTTGTCATGCTCCCACCACTTTTAAAAAATTATCTACAGATAGCATGTTATGTGAATAACTGAAAACAGCATGCAGCTGGGCACATAATTGGCACTTACCAGGTATTTATTGATTGGTGAACAAAATCAAGGTTATAACAAAATTAATTTGATACATATTTCAGTCAATAGCTATTTATTAAACACATTACTTGTCAAGACATGGTGCTAGTATCTTAATGGTATCTTTTATTGAAGTTTTCTATAATGTGGCGGAAATAACCCTGAGTTCCCTAAAGCTGTACCAAAAGATTACCTCTGACAGGTCCTACCAAATTAGATAAAGGCTTTGAAAATGGGTAATTTGAGAGATTAATTGGTTATATCAGGAGAGACTCATCATTAGTTTTATCACAGGAGTGATAATTTTTTGTGCTCTAGTAATTACAGATATTCATAATATAAGAAGTATTTAATGATATATATGTGTATGTGCACAAAATCACTGATCTGTAGAATCATTTGGCATAATTGGTTATCAGTTCATGGATATGACATTGCTATAAGTTTCATAGTCTAAGTAGCCTAAGGCTTTTTTTTTTCTTTTCAGTTTTTCTCTTTAATTTTCTAGTATTAGTAAGTGGTGCTGGGTCAGTAGTTTTTCTTGTTCTCATATAGTTTAATGTTCATCACTTATAAGTACATTTATTTTATTCTCTAACAGCTAGAGTTTCCTTTAACTTTATGCCATGTCTCCTTAACACTACAGAACTGAGGGTCCCTATGCCTTAGGCATATAGTGTTCTTCCTTCAACCCCCTTTCCCCATAATACTTACATGCCTGCTCCTTGTTTTCTCTGTTCATGTGGAAGTGCTAGCTGAAGCTGAACTAGAGACTTCAGCAAGAGGCAGTGGGGTGGCTCCTCCCTAGGCTGAGGGTGATGTTAGAAAAAAATCAGGAAAGACACCATAAAAAATTAATTCTGAATCTCCTGAAACTTGGCATCCTGGAGATAGGAGAAAGGTTAGGTGGGAGGAACTGACAAGGCAAGTTCCAAAACCTGAAACAGACGTGTTCCTTCATTTCCAGTATTCCCAGAAAATAGAACACCGTCATCCGAGGTTAGTGTTCCCTAGCCCCATCACTTAAGCTGTTTAAGCTGTATAGGTACTCTTGTTATCTTAAACCTTATTTTTAGCTGTTTTCCCATATGAGATATATTTTTAAAAATTGTTTTTAGATGAAAAGGGTAAACCAGTATACATTGTCACAACACTGGATAATGCAGTAGAAGATCTGCTAATTCTGGAATATGTTAAGGTAAGTGATTATTGGTATAATCAGCTTATATGATGAATATGTAGTTGAAAGTATTGTGTAGATCATTTAAAAAATCTGATCATATTATCACCAAATATTTTTTCTTTATTTCTAATTTTATTCACAATTATTTGTTATAGCTTTTATTTTTCTACACTTAAGTATCTTAACTAATAAGCATTAAGTGTGTACTGTGTGCCAGACATTGTTAAGCACTAAAGCTACAATTTGGAAAGAATGAAATAATTGCAAGGAGCTTACATTCTGATGGGGAATTCAAGAAGTACATATATTAAAATAAATATAAAGTGAATAATTACAAATGTATTCAAGGTTGTTAAATACAACGTAGTTTGGAATGGAGGTCATTAACATTTGAGGAGTTGGGAAGGAATCAAGATAGGATTCATGCAAAAGATGGGTCTTGAGCTGCATCTTAGATGAAGAGAGGAACCCTATAAGGCTGATATAAAGGGAACATACATTTAGGTAACGTGGGACATTCAGTGCAAAGGCATAGAGGTGGGAGATGAGTGTCATGTGTGACGAAGAGAAAAGGCCAGTTTGTCTGGATAGAAGAGTAAAGGAGAGATAGTAATATCCAGTGGAAAATTTGAAAAATAGATTATAGACAAGTTGTAAGGAGCTTTAGAAGCTAAACAGAAGAATTTATGTTTGATTCTAGAAACAGTAAGAAGCCATTGGAGCAGTTTGAGTAGGAGAATGAGAATAAGGAAATAGTATTTTGGCATTAATATGTAGGATGGATTGTAATAGATGAGAGACTTGAAACAGAGACCAGTTGGGGGCTTTTGTAGTCATTTAGTCTAGAGCTGATAAGCTCTTGAACTAAGTTATAGTTGTGTGTATGTGTGTGTGTGTGTGTGTGTGTGTGTGTGTGTGTGTGTGTGTGTGTGTGTGTGTGTGTAGAGAAGGGGAGAAATGCAGAGGTAGAAATATCAAAATTTGGCAGCTAATTAAATATGTAGGGTATGGGATAGTAGATTAATAAAAACTTATCCTGAATGATTTAGGTGCTTCTTAGTATTTTCCACAAAACAGGAAAGGTAAAATCACAGGGGATTGGGAAAACTTTTAAAAATTAAATCTAAAGACTACCTTTTTTAGATGACTGATTTTTTTTTTTAGGCTAAAAACATTTGCAGAAATTTGTTTCATTGTATCAACCAACATTATCTTGCAAATGAAAAATAATTTACTTTTAAAAATACATTTGAAAAGTATGTCTTCTTATAGTCAGTGGGGAATTAAAGGTTTGGAGAAATTACATAGTATTTAGGTGCTTTGGGGATGATTTTGTTGTCAAATTTTGCAGTTGATTATATAAAGATTTAGAAAGAATTAGATGTTGAAGGTTGAAGGTTTTTTTTTCCATGTTCACTACTTTTTACTTTTCTCTGTATTGTCTATCTTCACAGATAATTACATATATAAATGGAAAGGTTTAAACATCATTTTAGAATTATAAATTGGTTATATGCCTCCTTTTTTTCTTTGTATAGGCTGATACACACGGACCAGACCTTAAAACTGTCTATGAGAATGTTATACAGCTGTTAAAGGTATAGGTACATTATAACCACAAGAAAATAAAAACCCTAAATATTTTATCTATGTTTCTAATAATTTGTTTTTGGAAATTGTTGTTTCCTACTAGATTGTAAACCATGTAAGAACTTTATCTTATACTTTTGAAAATTCCCCCCTCATCCTTCTTGGACTTTTAACACAGTAGGTGCTTAATGAATATTTGTTGTTGATTAGATAATGCAATTAACTTTGGTTCATAGGTAAATTTTTCCTCTTTGGATATTCATTTGCATACTGAAGCACTTTTGAGTATTATGAATTTTATAAATAATCTCCTTCCCGGAAGAGAGGTAAAATCATCCTCAGAAAGTCAGATTGTGGAAACTGAAGAAAAAGGAGAAATAATTAAGAAATTATGTAAGTTTTTAAAACTTAATTTCACATTTTACATTAAATAGAGCAAAATATTCTGAAGGTTAACTTACTCAAATTCCATAATATTGGTATGTATTATTATTAATAAAATTCTACCTGGTCTAAAATTTAAGTGTTAGGATCAATTCTAGATCAGATATAAATTGTTATTATTATTTCTGTTGTTGTTATTCCAGACCTGTGATCTTATCAATGTAGGAAACTTTTAGTATATAGATTTGTACCATACATACACTACACCATCCCACCTTTAGAGATGTGAAATTAGCACATAATAATTGATTACTTTTGTAGCCTATAAAAATATGTTTAAAGATATAAAAAAAACCTTTAATGATTTAGACATATATTTAGTAGACAACCTAAAGATGATCAGGTTTTAGTTTCTGGTAGTGACTTCTTCCTACTTTTTATGATTTCTTTGTTAGCATGTTTTTTTTTTTTTGTTGTTGTTGTTGTATTTTTAACGAGGGGCTTCTGTAACTCCAAGTTAGAGAAAAAAATTTACTTTCATATGTATCTAAAGGGAAAAATGGTATTTTCCTTAGTCTGAGAATTCCTAGTATGGGACTTCCTTTACCAATCCAATTCAAACTAAATTTACCAGCTTAAAGAGCTGCCTTATAAATTCTAGGTAGTATACCCATCTTCACATAGGCCCCAGAGAAGTATGAACTCAGGTTTTTTTTTTTACTCCCAAGTTAGCACTCTATCCATTATATCATGCTGCTCTGTCACTTGAGTAATATTTCATTATTTCCTGACTTGATATTTTGCTATCCTGCTGACTTGACTAATTTTTAAAAATAGTTCTTTATATTAGATCATTGTATTGCATTTCATCTACAGCTTCCAAGATTTCTAAGACTGAAGATGTCATTACCCTTAAGTTCATTGCTGAACTGTCTTCCTTATGTATCTTTATTGAAGACCAAAGATGTAGAATTGCTGAAATTACAATTGAAGGTAACAAATTTTAACCAAAATTAAATTAAAAATTTTCATTTGGAACACAGATATTAATTGATACTTTTTTTTTCCTTCTTAGGGTTTGATTCCCAGGTGATAATGAGACACACCATAACTGAAGTAAATGTAAACCTGAAAAACATAATTATTTTAGATTATGATGAAATGGCCTTATATAAGAAGGTAAGAATAGGTTTGTCCACTAACAGCACACCATAAAAGTCAGTTTAGTTGATTCACCTTTTATTATATTGGCTTTGGAACTGTCTTTTGCTTCTTTCTGTATTCCCAGAACTTAGCAAAGTACTGGCACATAGTGGTCATTTAATAAATGTTTGACTGATAGGCATGGGTTTCTTTTTTTTAAATGCTTTTACCTATGGAAATATGGTTCCCTCAGAATCAGTGCAGTTTTAACTGGTGCTACATTATTTGCCCATATAGAAAAATAGTTGTATTTTATGGTACCTACAGACCAGTATGGGGTAGTCAAAGGTAGACTTGCTCCTATATCCCCATCATACATTTAGGACCTCTCATAACCACTCTTAGACAGTAAACAAGTCAGACTTGGGGATCTTATTCTGGCTCTCTCTGCTTTGGGGAGCTATTATGACCCTGAATACTCTTTGGAGTTTGTAAACACATGCTGATGGGCAAGGCAATTTGGGGATCTTCTTTTCTCTTTTTTTTTTTTTTTTTAAAGCAATTGGGGTTAAGTAACTTGCTCAAGGTTACACGGCTAGTCATTTGATTTATGCGTGGGTGCTCATTTTCTGAGGCCGGATCTGATCTCGGGTCATCCCAACTCCGAGGCCGGCGCTCTTACTGCGCCACCTAGCCGCCCCTTTAGGGCAATTGGGGTTAAGTAACTTGCCCAAGGTTACACGGCTAGGTTTTTGTTTGTGCGGATTAGGTGTCGGAGGCCGGCTCCGAACTCAGGTCCTTCTGATTCCAGGGCCGGCGCTCTATTCACTGCGCCACCTAGCCGCCCCTCTTTTTTTTTTTTTTTAAACCAATGTGATAACTAGTTTGTGGTTTAGGGTAGAAATTCAGTGTCCTTTAGAGTAAATTAAAATACTGAGTATAGTGTAAGGAAAAATAACTGTCCTAATCATGCTATGGTTTTACAAGCCCAAGAAATAGTTTTAGAACAGAGTGGATCGAGAGAACTTCCATCCACTCTTCTTGTGTTCATTCTAGATCTATCTGGGATATCTATTGGCTTTACATGCTGAGCTGGGGACAGTGTCTTGTCTTCTCATATGTCTCCTGTATCTCATACGTATCTTCTGTGAAAAGGATCGTGAGCTTTAGTGCCTGTTACTTTTGCTGTAACTTGGATGGTCTGATTATGTTATTTTTAACAGTGTTGACATTTTTTCTTTTTATATGACCTTTATTTTGAAATATATACTTAATCTCTCATCCCTTCCCAGTAAATCATCTTTTTAAACAAAGAGTAAAAAAGAAATAGGGAAAAAAATGCTTCAGCAAAACAAGCCAAAACATTAACTCAGTCTAACAGCATGTACAATTTTCACAAACACTGTCCTCTGATCTGAAAGGATAGGAGGAAGTAATGTTGTTTTTTTCTTCTGTGGAGTCAAAATTAAGTAATTTGTTACTAGTGCTTTCCTTATTTTCTGATTTTTACATGTAAATTACATATAAAAGCAATTTTTAGTATTTGTTTTTTAAATTTTTGAATTCCAAATTCTCCCCCTTCCTCTTTTCTTCTTTCTCCTAAATCATCTCCCTGAGATGCCAAGCAATTTGATATAGCCATAAAAAACCTTTCCATATTAATTTTTTAAAAGAAAACAGATAAAAAAGAAACCCATGAAAACATAAAGTAAAAACTATTATGTATTGATTTGCATTCAGACGTCATCAATTGTTTCTTTGGAGGTGGATAGCATTTTTCATTATATATCCTTGGGAATTGTTTTAGAACCTTGTATTGCTGGGAACAGCTAAGTCAATCACAGTTGATCGTAGCACAGTATTGCTGGTATAGTGTACAATATTCTCCTGGTTCTGCTTACTTCACTTTATATCAGTTAATTTAAGTCTTTCCTTGTTTTTCTGAAAGCATCCTGCTTGTCATTTCTTATAGCACAATAGAATTCCATCTCAATCATTTATTACAACTTGTTTAGCCATTCCTCAATTGATGGACATACCCTGGATTTCCAGTTCTTTGACATTACAAAAAAGAGTTTCTGTCGTAGTTTTTATGCATATAGGTCTTTCTCCTTCCTTTTTTGGTTGAACCTCTTTGGGATATAGACCCCAGTAGTGCTTTTGCCAGATCAAAGGGTATGCATACTTTTATAATCCTTTAGGCAAAGTTCCAAATTGCTCAACGGAATGGTTGGATCAGTTCACAATTCTGCCATTCTACCAACAGTGCATTAATGTCCCAGTTTTCCCATATCCCCTACAACATCTGTCATATTAGCCAATATGGTAGATGTGAGGTGGTACCATAGAGTTGTTTTAATTTGCATTTCTCTGATCAATAGTGATTTAGAGCATTTATGACTATAGCTTTGAGAGGAATGATGTAGAGTCCTAGAAATTTGACTTAAGTTCTGTATAAAAACTTTATCAGGAAAACTTGATGAAAAACTTTCCCCCAGTTTTATGCTTTCCTTATAATCTTGGCTGCATTGGTTTTGTTTGCACAAAAGAATTTTAATTTAATTTCGTCAAAGTTATCCATTTTATATCTTGTAATGCTCTGTATCTCTTGTTTGGTCATAAATTCTTCTCTTCTCCAGAGATCTGAAAGGTAAAATATTCCATGCTCCCCTAATTTACTTGTGATTTCATCCTTTATATCTAAATCATGTATTTTTCTTTTCTTGGTATATGGTGTAAAATGTAGGTCCGTGCCTAGTTTCTGCCCCAAACCGCATGTATAGTTTTCTTTATCAGTTTTTCCTTTTCCTGGTTTTGGTATCAGTACCATTTTTTTTGCGATTTAAGAGGAATTTGGAAGGACTCTTTCCTTATCTGTTTTTTCAAATAGTTTATATAGTACTGGAATTAATTGTGGTCCTGGGGAATGCTGAGGTACCCCCACAAGTACAATCTTTCTATTTCCTCCTTTAACTCATTTGCCTTTTTCTTTTAGAATTTGCATGCTATACTATTTGGTGCATATATGTTTAATATTGATTCAGAATTGTCCGTGGTACCTTTTTTTTTCCAAATGCTTTATTAACTTCTGGTTTACATCATTCATTTCTGCAGGATTTTGAGTTGCAATTTTTCCCCCGTTTTTCCCCTACCCACCACCCCAGAATAGCAGTCCCACAGGATATCCCCTCATCCAATCTGCTCTCTCCCATATCTTCTCCCATACCTCCTTCGACTTTTCCATTAGGGCAAGGTGAATCTCTGTGCCCCAATGCCTGCACATTTTATCTTCCAATTACATGCAAAATAGTATTAATAATAGTATTTTTATATATATTTTTATATACATTTGAAACATTTAATATTAAAACTTCGAATTTCAGATCAATTCCCTTCCTCCCTTGTCACCCACTCTCTCTGGGAAGATAAGTAATTCAATATGTGTTGTACATGTATAGCTATGCAAAACATTATCATAGTAGGTATATTGTAAAAGACTGCTTATATTTCCCTCCCACCCATCCCACCCCGACCTGGTCCATTCCCTACCTTGATCCTGTCCCTCTTCAAAAGTGGGTGCCTCCAACCTCCCCCCCCCCCCAGCATGCCTCCCCTCCATTATCCCCCTTCTCATATCCCTCTCCCCTGCTCTTCTGCAGGGTGAGATATCCCATTTAGTATGTATGTTATTTTCTCCCTGAGCCAGATTCAATGAGAATATGGTTTTACCTTCCTGTTCTTCCCCTCCCCTGAAACTACTTCCCCTTGCCTCTTCTACATGAGATATTTTACCCCTGCCCCCATCTCTCCCCATCTCCTCTTGCCACATTCCTCTCTCACCTCTTAACTTCACTCCTTAAGTATCATCCCTTCCCACCAAATTCAACCTGTGCCCTCTATCCATGTATACCTGTAAACATATAAACACATATCCACATATGTATTCATATGCCCATATACCCTTCTTCATTTATTTTCATACTGAGAAAGGTTTCATCAGACACAGTCATTGTTTTTCCATGTTGAAAGAATGGGTATTCATGACAGGTGGAAATCAACTCAGATTGGTTACCAATTAATGGGAGAATGAATATTATAATGAAAAGTGGGCTAAAAGTCTTCAGCTCCTTTTTGCTGAGAACATGACCTGATCATGAAACTCCGCTGCCTCCAATAATCTGGACAAAAGAATCCATCTTTGTCCAGACTACTCTTGTTGGTTGTAGACTAATCTAGCTTATGAAGTGGACATTCTTATATAAGGTCCCCTGGACAGGGGCTTATTTCCTTAGGACAGGATCTCACTTAGACTTGATTCTTGTTTGAAAAGCAATTACCCCAAGGATTTGGGAAATTTCATTTATCAACAGTGGCCTTAAGAGACAGGGGTGGTTTCTGAATGAGAAAATAGAAATGGAAAACCTTAATCTTAATAATTATTAATATATGAGAAAAACAATCATTTCTCTCACTTTTACCCCTGACCCCTCTCACCTTTGTTCTCCTGCCCCCTTCTAGGGACAAATGGAACAAGGGATTAAACTACCATGTAATAGTCCTTCAAATAGTAGAAGATATGGGTAGTCTCCTATGGGTATTTATCAATGTCTTTCCTTAACCGTGGTGCCCAGAATTGAAGGGGATGTTCTAGATGTAGTCTGACCAGAGCATAATGCTGTGGGCCTACTTGTTATTCCTGGAATATTACGCCTTTCTTAATTCAGCCCAAGTTACCAAGTTCACTTTTTGGCTGCCTCAGTACATTATTCTTCACCTATACTAAGCTTTATGGTATGCTAAAACCCTGAGATCTTTTTTAGATAAACTGCTGAATGTCAGATTTTCTATTCAACTCTGGTTTTTTCCTTAGGAATGCTTGAAAGTCCTCTATTCCACTGAATGACCATATTTTCCCCTGAAAGAAGATACTCAGTTTTGCTGGGTAGGTGATTCCTGGTTTTAATCCCAGGTCGTTTGCCCTGTGGAATATCATATTCCATGCCCTTCTTTCCCTCAGTGTAGAAGCTGCCAGGTCCTGTGCTATTCTGATTGTGTTTCCATAATATTGAAATTGTTTCTTCCTGGCTGCTTGTAGTATTTTCTCCTTGATCTGGGAATTCTGGAACCTGGCTATAATATTCCTGGGAGTTTTCTTTTTGGGATCTTTTTCAGGAGGTGATCTGTGGATTCTTTCAACCTCTATTTTGCCATCTGGTTCTAAAACATCAGGGCAATTTTCCTTGAGAATTTCTTGAAGGATGCTTTCTAGGTTCTTTCTTTGATCATGGCTTTTAGGTAGTCCAATAATTTTTAAATTGCCTCTCCTGGATCTATTTTCCAGGTCAGTGGTTTTTCCCATGAGATATTTCACATTGTCTTCTATTCTTTCATTTGTTTGGATCTGTTTAACAGCATCTTGATTTCTCATAAAGTCACTAGCTTCCATTTGCTCCAGTGTAATTCTGAAGGAATGAATCTCCTCAGTGAGCTTTTGAGATTGTTTTTCCATCTGGCAAATTTGGGTTTTAAGGCATTCTTTTCCTCACTGCCCTTTTGGCATCTGTGCCGTTACCTTCTCTTTGTCTGTTGTGTGTGTGTACCTGTCCTTCAGGTGTGTTTCTTGTAAAGAATATGTTGTGTCATTCTGGTTTTTTTTGTTTGTTTTTCTTTTGCCTTTTGGAGGGCAGTTGGAGTTAAGTAACTTGCCCAAGGTTACATGGCTAGTTTTTTTTTTGTGTGTGTGTGTGTGATAAGTGTCTGAGGCCAGATCCAGACTCAGGTCCTTCTGACCCTGGGGCCAGTGCTTTACTCACTGTGCCACCTCGCCACCCCCATTCTGGTTTTTAATCTCCTCTGCTATCTGCTTCCATTTTATGGGTGAGTTCATCACTTTCATATTCACATTCACATTCACAAATACACGTTGATTACTGTTTTTCCCTCCATTCTATTTTCCCCCTCTTTATACTTCTCTCTCTTTTCAACCTGTCCCTCTGCAAAAATGATTTGCTTTTTGACTACTGCCTCCCTCAGTCTGCCCTTCCTTTTATCAGCTCCCCAATCTCTTATCCCTCTCCCTTCCTACTTCCCTCTACTGTAAGGTACATTTCTGTACCCAACTGCATAGCTATGTTGTTCTCTCTTTCAGCCAATTCTGATGAATCTAAGGTTCAAGCGTTGTCTGCCACAAACAAAACTCCATTTTCCCATCTGCTATAAATATTATTTTAGGCCTTTTCATGTGAGATAATTTACTCCATATACCCGGATTCCTATATTGTCAATGCAGTGTATACTAAAATGTATACTTTCCAATTGCTGTAGTACTGATAAAGTTCTTAAAAGTTACAAGTATTACATTCCAGTGTAGTAATGTAAAGTGTTTAACCTTATTGAATTCCTTATGATTTCTCTTTCCTATTTACATTTTTATGCTCCTCTTGGGTCTTCCCTTTGAAAATCAAATTTTCTGTTCAGCTCTGATCTTTTCATCAAGAATGCTTAAAAGTCCTCTATTTCATTAAATGTCCATTTTTCTTCTCCCTGGAAGGATTATACTTTGTTTTGCTCATTAGGTGATTCTTGTGCATAATACTAGTTCCTTTGCCATCCAGAATATCATTTTTGAAGTTCTCCAGTCTTTTAATGTAGAAGCTACTAAATCCTGTGTTATCTTGATTTTGGCTCCACAGTATTTGAATTGTTTCTTTTTAGCTGCTTTTATAGCATTTTTTCCTTGTCCTGAGAGTTCTAGAAGTGGGCTGTAATATTTCTGGGAGTTTCCCATTTGGGCTCTCTTTTGGTAGGTGATAGGTAGATTCTTTCAATTTCTGTTTTACCCTCTAGTTCTAGTTTATCAGGGTAGTTTTCCTGAATAATTTCTTGAAATATAAGTCTAGGCTCTTTTTTTGATCATGGCTTTCAAGTAGTTCAAAAATTACTAAATTTTCTCTCCCTTGATGTGGTCATTTGTTTTCCCAAGTGAGATATTTCATATTTTCTTCCATTTTTTTCTTTTGATTTTTAAAAAAATTCTTTATATCTCATGGAATCATTGGGTTCCACTGGACCAATTCTAATTTTTAAGGAATTATTTTCTTCAGTGAACTTTTCTATCTTCTTTTCCACTTGACCAATTCTGATTTTTAAGAAGTTATTTTTTTGGGGCGGCTAGGTGGCGCAGTGAATAGAGCGCCGGCCCTGGAATCAGAAGGACCTGAGTTCAGAGCCGGCCTCCGACACTTAATCCGCACAAACAAAAAAAAACCTAGCCGTGTGACCTTGGGCAAGTTGCTTAACCCCAATTGCCCTAAAGGGGTGGCTAGGTGGTGCAGTGAGTAAGAGCACCGGCCTCGGAGTTTGGATGACCCGAGAACAGATCCGGCCTCAGAAAATGAGCACCCACGCATAAATCAAATGACTAGCCGTGTAACCTTGAGCAAGTTACTTAACCCCAATTGCTTTAAAAAAAAAAAAAGAAGTTATTTTTTTCAATGAATTTTTTTATGTATTTTTCCATTTTTATGCTTTTAGCAAGCTATTGACACCTTTTTATTCTTCTGCCTCTCTTTCTTTGTGATTTTTCATGTAGTTTTAAAAACACTGTTATCTACCCCTTTTGGTTTGTGTTTTGATCTTCCCTGTCACCAAATGGTCTGGCTCTTTCTTTTTTTTTGGTGGCATTTCCTCATTTTTCCCAGCCTATTTCTTAAACTTTTAAGTTGGGCCCTGTTCCTTGGGTATAGGGAGTAACATGCCAAGCTTGTCCTGGCTTGTGCACTGACCTGTGAGTGACCACTGGAACTGTGACCGTGGGTCTCCTGCACCTGTGAGCTCTGATATACTTGTGGTTCTCCTTGCCCTGGAATTGTAACAAGGACCTTGGGCCCATATTCCCATCTTGTCAATGCAGTGGAGTCCTGTATGTACTGCCAGGAAAGGGTTCCTTCCTCATTTTGACCTGCTGTGTGACCCTTGTGGGCTGAGAGCTCTACAAGTCATCCTTGCAAATTTTGATTCCCCAGACCCCTTTGCTGTCTAGTAAGGGCCTAGCCTACTGCTGGCTTGCAGGGATGTTGGCTTTGCTGCACTGTACTCAGCTCTCCAAAGCATTCCCCAAATACAGGTCCCAAAGTCCATAGGACACTAACCTCTTCTCTTATTTGGTTTTTAAAATTCTTCTTAAGCTCCTGTAACCAATTCATATTTTTTTCTTGGAAGCTTTTGGTATGGGAGTTCTGACTTTGTTGTCTTACTCCCCTTACATGGTTTTATCCTTTTTGTCCCCAAAATAGGAATCTGAAGTCAAATTGCTATGCTTGCTTTGCTTTTTTTGCTTGTTCATGTTGCCACTCAATTACTTGACTTTTGAGCTTTTTGCCATAGTAGAACTCTGCTTCCAGAGAGGAGAGCTTTGTCCCAAATTGCTGGGGTTTCGCAGTTGCTGGTGCTATTGGTAGGCTGCCCTCTCTGACGCCTCCACTGGCTCTGGCTCCTGGTCACACACCCCTGGACCTCTACCCTAGACAGCAATCCAGATCCAAGCAGGTTAAAGCTAGAGTGATTACCCTCACAATGGTTGCTTGGTCTCCCTGCAGTCTGCAGGCCAGGAGCTCTGAAGCAGCCACATGCTGGTTGTGGCCGCTGTGCCTTAGCTGCTTCTCCTTCCAGGGGCAGAGGCCGGTCTGCACTCCTGGACCCCTTGTTCCCAAAGTCCACACTAACCTCTCACTTTGTCTTTGGCATTTATGGGTTGATAATTCTGGAAACTGCCACAGTTGCTGGTGATTCACTCTGCCAAAGGCCCACCTGCCGCAGCTGGTTGGACTGCCCTGAGGTTAAAATCACAGGCCCAAAGAGCTGAGCTCTGCTCCCAGCACGCTGCAATGAACCCTTCCTGTCCACCTGCCGGGCTTCCTTTGTGGGAGATTTGTTTTTCTTTGTTACTTTGTGGGTTCTGTAGCCCTAAAGTTTGTTTAGAGTAATTTTTTATAGGTATTCGAGGTATTTATGGGGGGAGCACATGGAGTTTTCCTGCTTCCGTACCACCATCTTGGCTCTGCCCCTATGCCCAACATATAAAAAAATATTTTGATTAGTTTCTGTAATTCAGCTCCAATATTTAATCCAATTCAATAGAAATTTATTAATACCTACTGTTACAATCTCTAAAGAGACATTGTAGTTTAGAGTTAGGCTACCAGTCAGTGACTTTGAAGTCAGGATGACCTTGGTTCAAACCCTGCCTATAACAAATGTTGGCATCAAGATTATAAGTAAGTTATTTAACCTCTTAATTCTGCAGGGACATTTTTCCCTCTACCCTCCAAGAAAAAGTCTCACCATACTAAGGTAGCCTTATGCAAAGAATGGCATATACCAAGGTGTTTCCTAATTTCTAAGGTAAAAATAATTATTTTCCTTTTCAGTATTGCCTGCTAGCTCAAGATAAGAAAAGGAACATATGCAGCAGTAAACTTGTGAGAATCCAAAATTTCTTTGTTCTTAAGAACAGACTTTAGTATATAAATAGTTAGATTCTTCTTTTTTATAAATATGATAATAGAAGGTAAAAAGGATTGTGATTTGCCTCAAATCACAGAACCAATTAGTAACAAAAAGGCCTAATATTAGCACTGATAAACTTGAGTCATAAATTATAGGTGAAAAAAATTTGAAGCTAAAAAGGATGTTATACCTCATGGGCCAGACCCCTCATGCTGTTTTATATTTAAAAAAAAATTTAAATCCAATTGTTTTTTATTTACAAGTCCACATTCTCTTCCTCCCATGTCCAAAGTAGCACAGTTAACATGGGAAATGAAGAGATGGTTGACCTGGGGGACCTTTTTAGATTGCCCTTTTTAATTGGAGGCTTATTTCTGTGCTTCCTAGTATTGAAAAAATATTTTTTCAAATTCAGTTTTATTTTCAATTCCAGATCTTTTCTTTCCCTTTGCCCCTCATCCCCTCTTCCATCCACTGAGAAGGCAAGAAAAATAAAATGTTACAAATAGGTGTAAACATGCAAAATAAATTTTCTGATTTAGCTAAATTTTTTTTTTTAAATAAGAGAAAGAAATAGAAGAAATTGTTTTATTTGGCACTGTTGAGTCCATTAATTCTCTTTCTGGAGGTGGATAGTATGTTTCATCATGAATTCTTTGGGCTTATTTTCGGCTATTGTGTTGATCAAAATTAGTAAGTTTTTGAAAGTTGATCATCTTTACATTATTGCTATTACTGAATGAATTATTTTCCTTAATCTGTTTTCTTTACTTTGTGTATGTTCATGCTGATTGTCCCATTTCTGAAACCATTCTCTTTATCATTTCTTAAAATACAATAGTATTCCATTGTATTTGTTCACCATAAATTGTTCAACTATTTCCAGATTTATGAGTGTTCCCTTCCTGTCCAATTCTTTGGTACCATAAAAGAGTTGTTGTAAATAATTTTATACTTGTAGGCCCTTCTCCTCTTTCTTTTTTTTTTTTAAACAAATGCTTTATTAACTTCTGTTTTACATCATTCATTTCCGCCAGATTTTGAGTTACAATCATTTTCCCCCCATTATTCCCCTACCCAACCTCCCAGAATAGTAGGCCCACAAGATATCGCTTCCTCCAATCTGCTCTCTCCCATACCCCCATCGACTTTTCCATTAGAGGAAGGTGAGTCTTTGCATCCCAATGCCTGCACATCTTGTCTCCCTATTACAAGCAGAAGAGTATTAATAATAGTATTTATATATATTTGAAACATTTAATGTTACGACCTCGAATTTCAGATCCATTTCCTTCCTCCCTTGTCACCCATTCCCTCTTGGGAGATAAGTAATTCAGTTTATGTTGTACATGTCTAGCTATGCAAAACATTATCATAGTAGATATATTGTACAAGGCTGCTTATAATTCCCTCCCACTCATCCCACCCCCCACCTGGTCCATTCCCTACATGATCCTGTCCCTCTTTTATAGTGGGTACTTCCAACCTCCCTTCACCCCAGGGGTGCCCTCCCATCCATCATCTCTCCTCCCATCCCCCTTCCCCCTATCCTGCTGCAGGTTGAGATATCCCTTTTAGTATGTATGTCATTTTCTCCCTGAACCAAATGGTTTTGCCTTTTTAGCCTTACTTATTCTCCCCCTCTTTTGCAACCACTTCCCCTTGCTTCTTCTACATGGGATAGTTTACACTACCCTGTCTCTCCCCATCTTCTCTTGCCACTTTCCTTTCTCACCTCATAATTTCATCCCTTGAGTATTCTCCCTTCCCAACAAATTCAACTTATGCCCTCTATCCATATATGACTATAACCATATACACACACATTCACATATGTATTCATATGACCACACCCCCTTCTTCCATTATTTTCATAGTGAGAAAGATATCATCAGTCACAGTTATTGCTTTTCCATATAGGAATGTAAATAGTTCAAATTCGATAAGTTCCTTTTGATTTCTTTTCCCTGATTACCTTCTCAGGCATCTCTTCCTTCTTGTGTCTGGGTGTCAAATTTTCTATTCAATTCTGGTTTTTTCCTCAAGAATGCTTGAAAGTCCTCTATTCCACTGAATGACCATATTTTCCCCTGAAACAAAATACTCAGTTTTGCTGGGTAGGTGACCCTTGGGTTCATTCCCAGTTCTTTGCCCTCTGGAATATCATATTCCATGCCCTTCGATCCCTCAGTGTAGAAGCTGCCAGGTCTTGGGCTATTCTGATTGTGTTTCCACAATATTGAAATTGTTTCTTCCTGGCTGCTTGTAGTATTTTCTCCTTGATCTGGGGATTCTGGAACCTGGCTATAATATTCCTGGGAGTTTTCTTTGGGATCTTTTTCAGGAGGTGATTGGTGGATTCTTTCAACCTCTATTTTGCCCTCTGTATCTAAAACATCAGGGCAGTTTTCCTTGAGAATTTCTTGAAGGTGATTTCTAGGTTCTTTCCTTGATCATGGCTTTCAGGTAGTCCAATAATTTTTAAATTGTCTCTCCTGGATCTATTTTCCAGGTCAGTGGTTTTTCCCATGAGATATTTCACATTGCCTTCTAATCTTTCATTTGTTTGGATCTGCTTAACAGCATCTTGATTTCTCATAAAGTCATTAGCTTCCATTTGCTCCAGTCTAACTCTGAAGGAATGAATCTCCTCAGCGAACTTTTGAGATTCTTTTTTCATCTGGCAAATTCGACTTTTTAAGGCATTCTTCTCCTCATTGCCCTTTTGGGCCTCCTTTGCCATTTGAGTTAGTCTATTTTAAGGTGTTGTTTTCCTCAGTCAGGCTGTTGACCCTCATTTCATACTTTTCCTGCATCCTTCTCATTTCTCTTTCCAATTTTTCCTCCACTTCTCTTATTTGATTTTTAAAGTCCTTCTTAAGGTCCTCTATGGCCTGCAACCCGCTCATGTTTTCCCCTGGGGCTTTTGGAGCAGGACTTCTGACCTCACAGTCCTTTTCCTGCTCTGTGCTCCCAAAATAGGAGTCTAGGGTTGCATTTTTCTGTTTCCTTTGCCTTGGCATGTTGCTGCTTAATTACTTGACTTTTTGGCTTGTTGCCACACTATGGCTTTAAGGCCAGCTAGAGGAATTTTCGTCCCGAACGTGTGGGGGGGCAACTTCCGTTTCTGGCAAGCTGTAAACCCACCCACGACTTCCACCCTAGATCACAATCCACATCCAGGGAGGTTAAAGCAAGAGCGATTACCCCCCAAGACTGATCGCTGGATCTCCCTACAAATTTGCAGGCTGGGAGCGGGAGCTGCCTCTGAAAACTACAAAATGGCTTTTGTCCTCAGCGGCTTCTAGCCCCCAGGGGAGGGAGCCGACGCATTCCCTAAATACCGGACCCAAAGTCCATAGGACACTAACCTCTTACTTTGTCCTAGGCAAGTCTATGTTGATAATTCTGGAGTTGCCGCAGTTCCTGGTGTTCTGGGGTTCCTCCAGCTGGCTGCTGGCCCTGCCGCCCTGGGGCTAAAACCTCTGCTCATGCGGACCTGGGCTCGGCTCCTGCGCTCTGGGCGCTGCACGCTGCCAGGTCCCAGAGCACTGCGCTGGTCCTTCCTGCAGGGCTGCTGGGCTGTCCTCAGCGGGAGGTTAGCTTCTCTGTGTCGTTCTGTGGGTGCTGGGGCTCCAGAAGTTGTTCAGAGTCCCCTTTTACATAGTTTGTGGGGAATCTGGGGGCAGAGTGGCTTGGATGAGCTGTTTCTACTCTGCCATCTTGGCTTCGCCCCCTCTCCTCTTTCTTTGATGATCGTACTGCCCAGCCTTTAGTCACTTCCCATGATCAATTAATGATTAATTAAATCAATGATCTTTGGCATTGAATATCCACCTACAATGTTTTTGCCCTTTCTAAAATCTCCAAAATCTCAACAGTTTTCATTCCTACCCATACTTAAAGGTCTAGTTCTAATGCCTCTTTAGCAAAATCTTCTCTGATTTCCATATCCAGGTGGTTCAAATTGAATTCTACAGTATTTTGGTACTTCTCTTAGGGGCACGGTAGCCCATTTTGCCTTGTATGTTTGTGTGTATCTTATTCCTTCTACTCAAGGATCTTATAGTTTAGTAGACCGCTTCTTCTAGATTAATAATTCTTTCATATAGTACTTTAAGATTTACAAAGTATTTTGTAAGTGGAAGCAGTCTCATTGATTTTGACTTGCCCATGATCACAGAAGAACTAAATGAAATATAGAGCCCAATTAGTAAGTGTTTGCATGGCTCCCATCTCTAGTGCTGGTATTAAGTGCTAGAGCCCCAGGTACTAAGTATTTGCCTGACTTTTAACTCTAGTGCTCATTCCACTTCACCATATTGCTATTTGAGGGTAGCATAGTGCCTTGCATATAGTACTTACTCAGTAGATATTATGTTGATGACTCCTGAATTTGAGTCTAGGGCTTTTCCATTAAACATACTGCTTTCTTAAAAGAACTTAAAGGTACTATGTGCCTCTTTTGCTATATAGAATCTCATGTTCTTTTGAGGAAACCAGTATAATAGCTTCCTTTTCTAGATGCATTATGTAGGAAATCCTGGTTTAAGTGAAGGCATGTTTTATAGAAGTGTCAGACACTTAGTCATGCACTATATACTTCTTTCCACAGATCGATGGTTTTTCTGGAAGAGATGAACTTCTTCTGGGAGTATTTGATAACTTAATGAATTCTGCCACTTGACAGACATACACCTTTTATTTTAGAGATAAATATTCACACAATATTTTCACATTTAGTCATCAAAGCATCCTCAGTTCTTTATGTACATCTCGTGGTCTTCTTTCTGAAGAAACCAGTAAGGCTCAGAGAAATTAAGTGACTTGCTTTAGGTGACATAATCATTTGTTCATTTATTCCAGGATTAGAATCTAAATCTCCTAATTCTTATTTCTGGGATCTTTTTTGGTTAATGGATGGCAGATAGGTTTTCTGTTATAGGTTTCTAAAATATAGTCATTTTCCATTAGTGGGAAAATGTTGGCCATGTTAAGACCTAGAGAAGCCTAAATCTTATACAAATATCCTGGTAAAGATATAAAAATCTGCCAGCTTAAAAAAAAAAAGCTATAAAAGAACGTCATTAATCATATGGGAAACTCTAAATATAAGTCAGGGAAGATGGAAAGTCCAAAAGCAATCCTTTAACAACTGGAGAATTGGTCCTTAAAGGCCCAGCATAGTAGGGACAGAATAAGATAAAATGAACAGTTCTGATTATATAAAATTTAAAAGTTTTTGCGCAAATGAAATTAATGCAGGTACAACAGAAGGGTAACAGTTACCTGCAGAAAACTTTCACTCAGCAAGTTTCTCTGAAGAAGTTCTCATTTCTAAGATTTTTAAGCAGTTCATTCAAGCAAATAGGATTGAGCAGTTTGTCAGTTATAAGAAATCCAAACTGTCAACAACTACATGAAAAAATACCTAAAATCATTAGTATTAAGGGAAATGCAAATTAAAATAACCTTCAGGTTCCACTTCATAACCAGAAGGTTGGCAACAATGACTAAAGCAGGAAAAGACAATTTTTTGAGAGGATGAGGGAAAATAGAAAAACTAATATGCTTTTGGAGGAACTTTGACTTGCTCCAACCATTTTAGAACAAGGTATTTTTAGGATAACTTAGTGGTGACTATTAAAAAAACAAACAAACTGAGGGATTGAAACAAGAGATGACAGAAGTCTAGAGAGTCAAGTATACCATGAAAATGGTGGATTTGTACTTTGTAAAAGGTATTTCTAATCAGAAATATTCAGAATATAATGAGACAACAGTTCTTTGAAGACCAAGTAGAAAGCGTCTCATCAGTGTATTTTTCTTTGCCACATAGTTTGAAAAATACTGATCTATATTCCAACTTCTCTGATCTGAAGGTAATTCTTGTGTGGAATGCTCATGCAAATATCGAAAAGGTTTTCTTATGCGATGTTTACTTTGTCACTGTTGACTTTCCTTTCTCCCATTATTGGAATTATTAACTGGGTTTTTTTCTGCTTGGTTAGTTGAATTTTGGTAGAGGAATTTCAAATTTTGTTGTTCCTGGGGTATTTTTGAAAATGAAAGTTGTGTTAGCTTATTGTAATTTAATTATTTTTCTTCTTTAAGGTTCTTTATATAACTGGAAAAGAAGTCTTCAGTTTCAAAATGGTTTCTTATCTGGGTGCTACTGCTGGTGCTAAATATATGAATATGAACGTAGTTGACAGTGCGGTTACTTTAACTGTTGGCTGCATCGAAGTTGTTGTAATAATGAAATTTTTATATTCTGTAATGGTAAGTATGTAACAACTATTTTCTTTTTTTCCCTTTTTTTTTTTGGAGGGGGAAGGCAGGGCAATTGGGGTTAAAGTTACTTGCCCAAGGTCACATGGCTAATAATTGTCAAGTGTCTGAGGTCGGATTTGAACTCAGGTCTTCCTACTCCAGGGCTGGTGCTCTATTCACTGTGCCACTTGGCCACTCTCTACTATTTCTTTT
The DNA here is from genome assembly GCA_011680675.1 of Gymnobelideus leadbeateri. Lineage (NCBI taxonomy): Eukaryota > Metazoa > Chordata > Mammalia > Diprotodontia > Petauridae > Gymnobelideus > Gymnobelideus leadbeateri. The sequence goes on from WOXC01007528.1 coordinate 27,973, forward strand.
TAAAAATTTATTTTAAATAGTGGTCAATTCAATACAGCCTCATTTATTCAGGGTAACTGGGGAGTAATACATAATATGTGACTTTTCTGGAAAATTTAACCATACTTTGATTCCAGTGTGCTAACATTCTCATTCTGTTTTGATGGAAGCCTTTCAAAACTATATTATTCAAGCACCTTTCTTGTTTAAACAGTGTTTGAACATAAATGATCTATATCTTGGTGCTTGTGGTTCATGATCCAGTGTGATTTTTTTTATTCTGTGCTGTATCAGGGCTTGTTGAAATCTGTAGAAATGTTTGCCCCTTTCCTATCTCTCTAAGCTGCTTTGCTTTTGAGTTCTTGCACCTCCTTTTGACAGTTTGTGTGTTCTCTCTTTTTACCATGAGATGTTATTTTTTTGGTTGCTATCACTGTACCAATAGTCCGTCTTCTCCCACCTCCTTTCATTCCTTCTCTAATTTCCTAATTTAAACTGATGTGGCCTGGGGAATCAGAAACTCAAAGTGATGAGAATTATGTCTAAAATGAGCATAAATCAGTACTTAGAGGAGACCCTTAGGGGCTTTCCTGTGAAAGTAGTAGTACCACTAACTGGGGTTACTATTACTTCTTCTCATCCTCTATCTACTACTTCCACCACCACCACCATCACCACCAGTTTAGATTTCTGTAATGTTTTAAGGGTTACAAAACACGTTTTTACCCCTTCAGCAACTGTGTGATATAGTTGTTAGGCCCTACGCAGCTTTTCAGACTTTTAAATAGGATTAGGCACTATCACCTTCATTTCCTGTTCCATGTTGATTTTCATGTAGCACTTGCTTTATCACAGCAATCACAAAAAGCCAGCCTCACAAAGATATGACATTACAAATGAGAAAGGTTCACAGTTTACTGGTGTAGCTGAATGTCTGTGAATATAAAAACCTCAAATGTTCAAAAACATCATGAAAAAGAACATAGCATGATCTAATATTGAAACAGAGTTAACTTAAGCTAGTAGTTTGTGGTGCCTGACAGGTCAATTATCACTATTTTTCCCTCAAAATTATTTAAAATGTCCTGTGGTTCCTCTGTGAATTGGCTGCTACACCCTGTGGGCCTTGCAGAGCAGAGTTTGGGAGCCATAGTTCTAAACATTGAGTTAATACTAAGATAAAGTACAGGGCAGGGCCAAGATGGTTGAGTACAGACAGGGACTTGCCTAAGATATCCCCCAGATTCATCTAAATGGATGTGAAAAACAACTCTAAACAAATTCTAGAGCCGCAGAACCCACAAAAAGACAGAGTGGAACAAATTTCCATCCCAACACAAGCTGGAAGGTCTACAGGAAGTGTCTGTTGCACCAAACTTAGAGAGGAGAGCGGTTTACCACAGGCTATCCCGGCACAGACAGTGACGGTATCAGCAGCGGTGGCAGTGGTGGCAGTGGCTGCTTCCAGAGCTCTTAGCCCACAGATGGTAAGGGGATCAAACAGTTGATCAAGAAATTACAGGTCTCTTTGCTGGCATTGAGGCAGGACTCTGTTACTTTGCTCATACTTGGATCTGGGTCCCAATCCTGGATGGCAGTCCTGAGGCAAAGAGGAGCACTAGCAGAGCAGAGCTTGTGGCAGCAGTGGAGAGGGGCTTCTCCTAACGGCTCCAGAGGAGAAAAGAGTGCTTGTGGGCACTCACAGACCAAAGCACAGGCCAGGAGAGGTGATCATACCACCTTGGAGGAACTGAAAACTTACACGTGCCTAGAAATAGCTTTGAAAAAACTGCACAAAATCCCTGAAGATTGGTACAGTTTGCTCTCCACACTGGAAGCAGAGCCCTGCCTTACCAAAGAGTTAAAAAGTCAAATAATAGACTGGGAAAATGAGCAAATAACAATAAAACAACTTAGACTATAGAAATTTTGGTGACAGGGACGGTCAAAACATGCACTCAGAAGTAGACAACAAAGTCAAAGCTCCTGCATCCAAAGTCTCCAAGAAAAATATGAATTTGTCTCAGGCCATGGAAGGGCTCAAAAAGGATTTTGAAAATCATTTAAGAGAAGTAGAAGAAAAATTGTAAAGAGAAATGAGAATGATGCCAAAAAAAATTATGAAAAACGAGTCAACAGCTTGCTAGGTGGTCCCCCCAAAATATTGACAAAATAGCACCTTAAAAATAGACTAGACCAAATGGCAAGAGAGATCTAAAAAGCCAATGAAGAGAAAAATGCCTTAAAAAGCAACATTGGCCAAATGGAAAAGGAGATCCAAAAGCTCACTCAAGAAAATAATTCCATAAAAATTAGAATGGAGACAGTGAAGACTAATGACTATGAGAAATCAAGAAAATATAAAAAAAAAAAACCCACAAAGAATGAAAAAATAAAAGTGTGAAATTTCTCATCAGAAAAATAGCTCACCTGGAAAATAGATCCAGAGAAGATAATTTTAAAATTATCGGAGTACCTGAAGACCATGATACAAAAATAGCCTAGACATCATGTTTCAAGAAATTATCAAGGATAACTTCCCTGATATTCTAGAACAAGAGGATAAAATAGAAATGGAAAGAATCCACCAATTACCTCCTGAAAGAGATCCCAAAATGAAAACTCCCTGGAATATTAGAGCCAAATTCCAGAGTTGTGAGGTCAAGGAGCAATTATTTCAAGCTTCCAGAAAGAAAGAATTCAAGTATTGTGGAAACACAATCAAGATAACACAAGGTTTAGCATTTTCTACAATAAGGGCTCAGAGGACTCTGGAATATGATATTCCAAGAAGTCAAAGGAGCTAGGATTAAAACCAAGAAATCACCTACTCAGAAAAACTGAGTATAATCTGTGAGGGGAAAAATTTTATATTCAGTGACATAGGGGAATTTATTGCATACTTGAGAAAAGATGAGAGCTAAATAGAAAGTTTTATTTTCAAATACAAGAATCAAGAGAAGCATGAAAATGTAAATAGGAAAGAGGAATCATAAGGGATATGTTAAAGTTGAACTGTTTACATCCCTACATGGAAAGATGACATTTGTAACTCATGATACCTTTCTCATTTATTAGGGTAGTTGGAGTGAATATATATAGACAGAGGGCATAGGGTGTAAAGCCAAGCATGAGCAGCTTTCAAGAGGACTGCTGCTGTGAATAGCTTTAAGGTTCTGATCAGGTAGTGTTGTGAACTCTGTTTATTCAGCAGTAAACTGAAACAAAGCATTCACAGAAACCAAAGTACAGCATTCACAGTGGTATAACATGACAACTTATCACTAAAGTTAGCCATATAGTTTTAAAGAAAAGATGTCATTCAGGATACAAAATACAAAGTCCTCCCACCCCTAGGTCACAGATGTTTTGCATAATTTCATCTGTGTAGCCTGTATTGATTTGTTTGCCTTCTTGATGTTGGTGGGGGAGGAAGAGGAGAGAATTTGCAATTCAAAAGTTTTAAAAATTAATGTTGGGGCGGCTAGGTGGAGCAGTGAATAGAGCGCCGGCCCTGGAATCAGAAGGACCTGAGTTCGGAGCCGGCCTCCGACACTTAACCCGCACAAACAAAAACCTAGCCGTGTAACCTTGGGCAAGTTACTTAACCCCAATTGCCCTAAAGGGGCGGCTAGGTGGCGCAGTGAGCAAGAGCGCCGGCCTCGGAGTTTGGATGACCCGAGATCAGATCCGGCCTCAGAAAATGAGCACCCACGCATAAATAATGACTAGCCGTGTAACCTTGAGCAAGTTACTTAACCCCAATTGCTTTAAAAAAAAAAAATTAATGTTAAAATTGTTTTTACATGTAACTGGGAAATAAGATACACAGGCAACAGGGTATAGAAATCTCTCTTGTCTACAGGAAATTGAAGGGGAAAGGGATAAGAGAAGGGGAGTCATGGTGATAGAAGGGCAGGAAATTTAGGGGAAGGGGTCGTCAGAAGCAAAACAGTTTGGAGGAGGGACAGGATGAAGGGAGAGAGAATAGAATAAACACAGGTAGGGGGATTAAGATGGGAGCAAATATAGTTAGTAAAGTAATTATGAAAAAAAAATTTTGAAGGAAGTGTCTCTGAAAAAGGACTACTTTCCCTAACATAGATAATTGTGTCAAGTTTATAAAAATAAGAATCATTCCTCAATTGATAAGCGATCAAAAGATATAATCAGTTTTCAGATGAAGTAATTAAAGCTATCTATAGCCATATTAAAAATATTCTAATTCACTGTTGATTGGAGAAATGCAAGTTAAAGCAGTTCTGAGGTACTACCTCATGCCTATTAGATTAGACAGAAAATAGGACAGAAAAGGTAAATGACAAATGTTGGAGGGAATGTGGGAAAAATAAGACATTAAGGTATTGTTGTAGGAGTTGTGAATTGATCGAACCATTCTGTAGAGCAGTTTGGAACTATCCCCAAAGGGGGTATGATAACACCAAAAATATCATAAACAGCAATATATATTTAGTAATAATGTTATGCCTTGATTTAATAACTTTAGGCATCTAAAACTAACATCAAAAATATAATTCTTACAGGCTTTTATAAACAACTTTCAAAGAGCAAAAGAAGCTTTGACTGAAGCAACAGTTCAAGCAACAGGTATAGCTGGTGGTGTAAAAGAACTGGCAAAAAGGAGTTCCCGAATGGCATTGGATATTCATATCAAAGCACCTGTTGTAGTAATCCCACAGTCATCAGAATCTGAAAATGTCTTAGTTGCTGATTTTGGGCTAATAACAATGAAGAACAAGTTCTACATCGTGTCAAAGAGCAACTTTAACCCTCCACCTGTTATTGATGATATAACAGTGAAGTTGAGTGAGATGAAACTCTACAGGTATAGATGTTTATTGGTTGGTATATTGATTTGATCATGTAGGATAAATAACCTCAGGTTTTTATTCTCCTTGGGATCTTTTTGTTTTTCCTTTCTTTTAACCTACAATAAGGTTTAGGGTTTTTTCTCCAGGTATTCCGAGATAAGACAACCTGTTGCTATAATATTGGTTGGTATCCTGCTTTTTTTATTGTTATGCTATTTCATTCATCAAATTTTTGATGTACAGTTGTGAATATGGAAATATGTTTTATGTAGAATCAGATGGAATAATTGTTCTTTCTTGCACATTTAACAGTTTGAGTCTTAGTTATGCTTTGTCCATAGTTCTTTGTAATTTTTGAGGTTACAGTTTAGGAGAGAGGACTAATATACAGATTATCCAAAAAATCTTAGTATATTTCTAGGCTAATAGCCTAAAAATTCACAGTTTTAGCTTTAAATTGTTCCTCTTGATGAGCTTTTTGACTATTTGAGATATATTTATGTACATTTGGCTAATAGCTTTGAGAAATAACAGTTACTTGTTTGGGGAGTATATTTTCTTGACAGAGGAATTCTTAACTGCCATCTGTCATCTTACACACTTTCATATTTACTCAAAATAGTAGGAGTTGTATGTGGGAGGATTTACACTTAACCTATCCTAAGTAAAGTCATTCCATAGAATTTTAAAATATATAATCTGCACCAATCACACCACATTTAGAGTATTATGTTTAGTTCTGGACACCATTAGGAAAGACATAGACACACTGGATTGTGTTCAAAAGAAGGCAGCCAGGTTGTTAAAAAATATCAGAAATGAGGATCATTTGAAGGAATTGAGGATGTGTAGCTTATAGAAAAAAGACTTGGAGTGCACGTGATACCATTTTTGAGTATTTAGAAGGCAGATGAAGTGCTGATTAAGCACTTAGTGTGTGCTAGTAACTGTACTGAGTACTGTGGATTCAATGAAAAGTAAGACAGTCCTTATCTTTAAAGGACTTACCTTCTAATGGGGGAAGATGATGCATAAAAGGGAATCATAACGGGATAGGAAGAAAAATGGGGAATGAGGGCAGTACTATCTGGTGAGTAGTAGGGAAATCCAGAGGGTGAGTCAAAAACTGAAGTGAAGTGAACAAAGCTAGGGCCCTTCATGAAAGTCCAGTCTACGGACACATCCATCTTGAGAGCAGACTTTTAGGAGGAAGCATCTCCAGGGTGGGAAGGCTATGTGAAGGAGGTTGAGAAGTACAGAAAGTGAGTCAGAATTGAGTTAGGTTTGTTCTCCATTGCCTCAGAGAGCGTTGGTTAGAAATTGCAGGTAGGCAAATTAAGAAAAAAATTTCCCGGTAATGCTAATAGTTGAAAAGTGAAATAAACTGCTTCAAAAAGTAGTGGGCTCTCCCTCACTGGAAGTCTTCAAGCAAATGCTGGATGACTGTGAATTGTAGATGGCATTCAAAAAATTCTTGATCTGGTACTGGTTGAATTAGATGGCCTCTGAAAATCCTTCTTAGTCATCCATTCATTCATCAATAAATATTTATTAAGCATCTATTATGTGTCAGGATTTGCACTAAGTGCTGGAGATACAGAAAGAGGCAAATTGTAGTCCCTGCCCTCAAGGAGCTTCAGTCAAATGGAGGAAAACATACAAATATATACAAAGCAAGCTATATGCAGGCCAAATAGGAAATAATTAATAGAGGAAAAGCAGGGGATTTAAGAGGAGGTTAGGGAAGGCATCCTATAGAAGGTGGGATTTTAATTGAGATTTGAAAGGAAGCCAGAATGATGAGTCAGAGCAGAGGAGGGACAGTGTTCCAACCATGAAGGCAGCCAGAGAAAATGCTTGAAGTCAAAAGATGGAGTATCTTGTTTGTGGAACAACCAGACATTAGGAAGCTAGTGTCATTGGATGAACAGGTATCAACGAGTAAGGTATAAGAAGACTAGAAAGGTAGGGGGCTAGGTTATGAAGGGCTTTGAATGCCCAGCAGAATATTTTACATTCCCAGCTGGAGTCAATAGGGAGTCACTGGAGTTTATTGATTTGGGGAGAGATCTGATCAAACCTGCACTTTAGGAAAATCCCTTTAGTGACTGAATGGAGGATGCATTAGAGTGGAGAGAGATTTGAGGCAGCAGGCTGAGCTACTAACAGGTTATTGTAGTAATCTAGACGTAAGGTGATAAAGGCCTTCCTTAGAGTGGTTGCAGTGTCAGAGGAGAGAAGTGAGTGTATTTGATAGATGTTGCAAAGGTGAAATCAACGTGCCATGTCCAGAGTTGGTTATGGGGATGACAGTAGTGAGTAATCCAGGATGACTTTTCAGTTGTGAGCCTGAGGGACTGGGAGAAAGGTGTTGACCTGGTCAGTAGTAGGGAAAGGAGGCCTGGGAGGAAGATGATGAGTTGCCTTAGATTCCCTGATTTGCTAGGGATTAGGAATGATTTGATTATGTAAATATATCTGTGGTTTAGTATAGACTTGCACAACATATGCCTCAGGAAAGGATTTTGAGCAGCCTCGGGAAGATTTAGAGGATGTAAAAGGAAGTAAAGATATAATGAAATGAATGCTTTGCTCATGCCCATCTTTTTTTTTTCCTTTTTGGAGGGGGGAAGGCAGGGGAGTTGGGATTAAGTAACTTGCCCAGGGTCACTCGGCTAGTAAGTGTTAAGCGTCTGAGGCTGGATTTGAACTCAGGTCCTCCTGACTCTAGGGCTTGTGCTATATTCACTGTGCCACCTAGCTGCCTCTGTCTGTGCCCATCTTAACCCATCTTCCACCAGTCACTATTATGCCTGTCATGTAACTTGGTGTTTTGCCACTCCATACTCTCTCTCCTATTTGTCACATGACTTGTGACAACCAGCCATCATCAGTCTGTCTCTAGTTTGAAAGGAGTGAGAGTTATATCTTTTTACTGTGTTTTTCGTCTTACTGGTGTTGAACAGGGACAAAATGAGTGTAGCCATGTGCCAACACAACTGATGCCAACTATGCAATAAGCAGTAACAATGCAAGGGCTTCTTCTCCTCCCTCTCTGCAAGATGGCCCCTCCAAGTTGCATGAGTGTCTGGCGCTCTTTCTAAAGTCAGACGCTCAATTCAGTTATTTCTTTGTATGTAAGCAGTTGCTGTGGAGATTTTTTGGTTTTAACATTAAAGTTTTTGGGGTGGTTTTGTAAAATTGGTGATAAAAAGAAACAAAAGATTGAATCAGAATATGAGTGTTTAATCCAGAGTGGACAAATAGATACTTGTTTATTTACATGACAGACAAAATACTATTCTCATAAAGTCACTAACTTCCATTTCCTCCAGTCTTATTTGAAGGAATGATTCTCCTCAGTGAGCTTTTGAGATTCTTTTTCCATCTGGCAAATTCGGCTTTTTAAGGCATTTTTCTCCTCATTGCTTTTTTGAGCCTCTTTTGCCATTTGAGTTAGTCTATTTTTTAAGGTGTTATTTTCCTCAGTCAGGCTGTTGACTGTCATTTCATACTTTTCTTGCATCTTTCTCATTTCTCATCCCAATTTTTCCTCCACTTCTCTTATCTGCTTCTTAAGGTCCTCTTTGACCTGTAACCAGCTCATATTTTCCTTTCTGGCTTTTGGTGCAGGAGTTCTGACCTCCCAGTCCTCCTCCTTTTCCATGCTTTTATCCTCTTTGCCCCCAAAATAGGAGTCTAATGTTGAATTTTTCTGTTTATTTTGTTTCCTTTGCCTAGGCATGTTGCCACTCATTTACTTGACTTTTGGGCTTGGTAGCTGCAATCACCCCAACATCCCTACAGGGGGGCTGCCAGCACAGGTTCTTAGATCTGCTTTTCTAAAGGAAAGCAACTCAAAATGGGTTAACAAGCTTACTTTAATAAATCAAACATACTGTTTACCTAGTTCAGGGGAAAAAGGTCAGCACCCTGAACTTCAAAGTATACAGACAGAACTTATAAAACAGAGAAACAAACAGATCATGCAGACAGGCTTCTAAACTGTCCAACCATTACACATCAATACCAAATCACAGTTGCCTGAGAGGGAAGCACCAACATGTAGGTTTTCAAAGCCTGGGGGCTCTCAAGGGCTGCCCAGAGTCTTATCTGGTCAAATCACACAACATTTCTCAAAGTGAGCCCCAAAGCAAAGCCTCACATCAGGGATTATATAGCCTTCTCCTGGCTCAGAGAAAGTAACAACCTTCTTGACCCACTGCCCAATCACATAGTACCAAGGTGTGGGCGTTCCTGAAAAACAGGCCTCCTACACAGGCTCCAGGTGCATTTAACCTAGGGGCAGGGAAGACTTAAAAATTTGCATTCTTATAACAGCTTGTTGCCACAGTAGGACTCTGCTACCAGCCAGGGTAACTTCAGTCCCAAAAGCTGGGGTTTTCTCAGCTGTTGGAGATATTAGTTGGGTGCCCTCTCCTATGCCTCCACACTCTCTGACAAGCTGGTCACACGCCCCAAGACCTACACCCCAGACCGCAGTCCAGATCCAAGAATGTTAAAGCAAGAGGGATTACCTCTCCCCACCCTCCCAGACTGATTGCCGAAATCCCCTACAGTCCTCAGGCCAGGAACTGAAGCTGCAACATGGCGCTGGCTGGGCCAGGTCATCTCAGCAGCTTCGCGCCCCCAGGGAAAGAGGCCAACACGGACTCCCAACCAGTCCCAAAGTTGATAGGGCACTGACCTCTCACTTTGTCCTAGGCATCTTATGTGTTGATAATTCTGGAAACTCCACAGTTGCTGGTGTTTTGGTATCCCTCTAGCCAGCTGCTGGTCCAGCTGCCCTGGGGCTAAAACCTCCCAGAGCCCTGCACTGGCTACTCCCTGCTTGCCTGCTGGGCTGTCCTCAGCGGGAGGTTAGCTTCTCTGTGCCATTTTGTGGGTTCTGTAGCTCCAGAGCTTTTTCAGAGTCCCCTTTTACATAAATTTGGAAGTGGTGGGAGCCAGAGCTATGTGAAAAATGCTGTTACTACTCCGCCATATAAGAAAGAAATTTATAATGGGGAAATTATACACATAAAATTCACTAAAAAAACAGTTATCTTGAAATATGATAGTCTAATTGCTAGTTTATTAAAACACTACCAAGACACGGCCCATTTTTATTCACAATAATAGAGAATACAGTTTTTATTTCATATTGATTCTGTTGATAATATTGTTCTCCATGAGTGAGACTGTCTGGAAGCACCAAAACAGGCTTTATGGTTGTATGGGTTGAACTAGAAGGCCCTTCTGTGTGTCTTCAAACTCTCAGATTCTTTGTTTTTGTAGTATGTGAAAAGAAATTCTTTTTTTTTTTAATTTAAATTTTTAAATTTTTAAATTTTTTTAAAATTTAATTTAATTTTTTATTTTGTTTTATTTTTCCAATGCTTTATTAACTTCTGGTTTACATCATTCCTTTCTGCCAGATTTTGAGTTACAATTTTTCTCCCTGTTTTTCCCCTACCCACTGCCCCAAAATAGTGGTCCTACAGGATATTCCCTCCTCCAATCTGCTCTCTCCTATGTCTCTTCCTCCCATACCCACTTCGACTTTTTCAGTAGGGCATGGTGGATCTCTGTGTCCCAGTTCTTGTGTATCTTATTTCCCAATTACATGTAAAATAGTATTAATAATATAATATACATATATTATATTATATTTGATTGGATTTTAAAACTTTGAATTCCAGATTCATTCCCTTCCTCCCTTGTCACTCACCCTTCCTGGGAAAATAAGCAATTCAGTATAGGTTGTACATGTGTAGCTATGCAAAACATTTCCATAGTGGATATATTCTAAAAGACTGTTTCCATCCCTCCTATACCACCTCCCTTTTGTTCTATTCTCTGCTTTGATCCCAGCCCTTTTCAAAAGTGGGTGCTTTCAACTTTCTTCCCCCCCAGCCTGCCCTCCTTTACATCATCCTCCCCCCTCCACTTCCCCCCTACTCTCCTGTAGGGTGAGACACCCTATTTAGTGTGTATGTAATTCCCTCCCTGAGCCAAATTCAATGAGAATAAGGTTGACGCATTCCCTTTTGCCTTCCTTTTCTTCCCCTCCATTGTAACCATTTTCAGTTGCCTGTTCTATATGAGATGGTTTACCCCATTCTGTCTCATTATATTCCTATCTCACCTTTTAATTTCACCTTTTAAGTATCATCCCTTCCTATTAAATTGGTCCTGTGCCCTCTATCTGTGTATACTTGTAAACATATATATATATATATGTGTGTGTATATATATATATTTTCATAGGCCCATATACCTTTATATATATATATATATATATATATATATATATATATATATATATATATATATATATATATATATATACACACATATATATGTTTCTATTCCCTTCAACTGTTTTCATACTGAGAAAAGTTTCATCAGTTATGATTATCATTTTTCCATGTAGGGAATGTAAATAGTTCAACTTTGATAAGTTCCTTATGATTTCTTTTCCCTATTTACCTTCTCATGCTTCTCTTGCTTCTTGTATCTGAATATCAAATTTTCTATTCAACTCTGGTTTTTTTTATCAAGAATGCTTGAAAGTCCTCTATTCCACTGAATGGCCATATTTTGCCCTGTAACATGATACTCAGTTTTGCCAGGTAGGTGATTCTTGGTTTTACTCCCTGCTCCTTTGACTTCTGGCATATCATATTCCAAGCCCTTAGATCCCTTAATGTAGAAGCTGACAGATCCTGTGTTATCCTGATTGTGTTTCCACAATATTCAAATTGTTTCTTCCTGGCTGCTTGTAATATTCTCTCCTTAATCTGGAAATTCCAGAACCTGGCTATGATATTCCTAGGAGTTTTCTTTTGGGGATCTTTTTGAAGAGGTTATTGGTGGATTCTTTCAACCTCTATTATTAAGCTTAGAAGAGTTAAAACAATATTCACACACATCATCATCTCAGTTCACTTTATGTCTGACAAAGTAACACCACCAGACAAAAGTTCTGTCTGAGAAATCAAACACAAATCAGCAGTAAAGCCGTCTTTCAGAACTTTTGCCCAAAATCAACAGACAGGGCTTTTGTCTGACAGACCAACAGAGTAGTACAGAATGCAGAAATCACAAGTATTCTCCCTCTAAATTGTTCTTGGGCCCAGCTCGTGCTCAAGCTTTTTTTTTTTTAAAAGCAATTGGGGTTAAGTAACTTGCTCAAGGTTACACAGCTAGTCATTATTTATGTGTGGGTGCTCATTTTCTGAGGCTGGATCTGATCTCGGGTCATCCAAACTCCGAGGCCGGCGCTCTTACTCACTGCGCCACCTAGCTGCCCCTTTAGGGCAATTGGGGTTAAGTAACTTGCCCAAGGTTACACGGCTAGGTTTTTGTTTTTGTGTGGATTAAGTGTCAGAGGCCGGCTCCGAACTCAGGTCCTTCTGATTCCAGGGCCAGCGCTCTATTCACTGCGCCACCTAGCCGCCCCTCGTGCTCAAGCTTTTATCTGCTCTGCTCCTTCCTCTTCCACCCTTCCTGTGGCATCCTTCTTGTTCAGCTCTTTGGCAGATTCCTCTCCCCCTGTGATGACATTGGGCTTATTAAGGGCAGGGGACATCTCTATACTCCTTTAGGTGTTTTAAGCGCAGTACAGTGTATAGTGTTTCAAACAAAGACTTGATATAATCACAGGCAGTGGCTCAAAGGCACTTGGATAGCTCAAACAAGGAGCTAAATACTTCTTGGGTTGCCATTACAATAACTGAAACAAGGAGCAAAGTACCACTTTACTTGCCATTACAATAGTTATTGAGAAAAGTGATCATTTTGTTGTACATAGGGTGGCCTGATGTGGCATCCCACAATTCCAACCACCATCATTTTTTTTCATCATGTGCTACTGCAAATTTGTAGCATCAAAACTTTATCCCTAATACTTTGATGTCTGTTAATTACCCAGTATCCTTTGGGGTGATAATATTTAAAGTGATAGTAACTTTTTTGAATTGACATTGATAAAGTGTCAGAGCAGGCTTTGTCAAAGAAGAGGAAGCATAAAAGCTCTTTGTTGCCAGCATGAATGAGGATATTCCCATAGAAGAGGAAAGCAGGCACAAAATAGGTGGATAGTAAACACTTAACATTTCACAATTTGTAATATTGATTTCACCTGTATGGTGAGACAGGCCACCTATACTTATCATGGGCTATTAAATAAAGCTTTTAGTGCATGTATTAGTGACAGTTCAAGGGATTTAATCCATAATCTAAATCTTTGTAATAAAGAGCTGTTAAACGGTTTTATTAGCTGTATGTCAGGAGTTGTTGTTGTTCAGGCATTTCAGTTGTGTTTGACTCTTGGTGACCTCATTTTGGGGGTTTTCTTGGCAAAAATGCTGGAATGGTTTGCTATTTCCTTCTCCATCTCATTTGACAAGTGAAGAAACTGTGGAAAACAGACTTAAGTGACTTGGCCAGAGTTAGGTAGCTAGTAAATGTCTCAGGCTAGATTTGAAGTGTGGTCTTCCACACCCCAGGACCAGTATTCTATCCACTGTACAACACAGCTGCCTCAATTTAAACAAGAAAAATGAAATTGAAATCAATTATTTGTGCTACTTGTTACCTGAATTGCTATGAATGAATTACTCTCTTTATCTATTCTATTATCTCTTTTGTATCCATTTTTAAGAGTAGTTGAGGGGTGCCAAGGTGGCACAGTGAATAGATCACCAGCCCTGGAGTCAGGAGTACCTAAGCTCAAATTCAGCCTCAGACATGTAACGCTTACTAGGTGTGTGACCTTGGGCAAGTCACTTACCCCCAAATGCCCTACCTTCCCCCCTCCAAAAAAAAAGAGTAGTCAACTATAACCTCTCTTTCAAGTATTCTCAAACTATTTAAAATTATTCAGTACATTCAGTTATGTACTTTACAAATTATATGTGTGTGTGTGTGTGTGTGTGTGTGTGTGTGTGTGTGTATATATATATACACATATATATATACTTATCCATTTGTATACATAACACAATATTTTGTTTTTCTAGACACAAATATAAAATATTCTCTCTCTCTCTATATATACACACATATATATATATATATATATATACACACATACACACAGAGACACATATCTCTGTTGTATGTATGTGAAAATAGACACTTAATTCGATCTTTATCCTGTTATTACTTTTTAAGAATTATTTCATTGCTTATTAAGTAGCTAAGAACAGTCTTTTTTTAATCATAGGTCTCAGTTTGTTGAAGGCCAGTTTCCTGAAGTACTAGATATAATGCAACCATTAAATCTTGAAGTTAATGTTCAGCGGAATTTATCCTGGGAATGGTACCGAGAAATTCCTGCTATAAACCTTGATGCTCAGCTTAAACCAATGGAGGTAAATGTTTTCTTTGTATTGCTTTCCTTCCATATTATTAAGGAAATCGTAAACACAGTATTTCTTTTTTTCTTTTTTTTAAATTAAACAAACGCTTTATTAACTTCTGTTTTATGTCATTCATTTCTGCCAGATTTTGAGTTACAATTATTTCCCCCCCCCCTTTTTTCCCCTAGCCACCCTCCCAGAATAGCAGTCCCACAAGATATCGCTCCCTCCAATCTGCTCTCTCCCCTATCTTCTCCCATACCTCCTTTGATTTTTCCATTAGAGGAAGGTGAATCTCTGTGTCCCAATGCCTGCACATTTTATCTCCCAATTACAAGCAAAAGAGTATTAATAATAGTATTTATATATATTTGAAACATTTAGTCTTAAAACCTCAAATTTCAGATCCATTTCCTTCCTCTCTTGTCACCCATTCCCTCTGGGAAGATAAGTAATTCAGTATATGTTGTACATGTCTAGCTATGCTAAACATTACCATAGTAGATATATTGTACAAGGCAGCTTATAATTCCCTCCCACTCATCCCACCCCCCACCTGGTCCATTCCCTACTTGATCCTGTCCTTCTTCTATAGTGGGTACTTCCAACCTCCCTTCCCCCCAAGGATGCCCTCTCCCCCCCCCCCCGTCATCCCTCCTCTCATCCCCCTTCTCCCTTCCCCCTATTATGCTGCAGGTTGAGATATCCCATTTAGTATGTATGTCATTCTCTTCCAGAACCAAATTCAATGAGAATGTGGTTTTGCCTTTTTGCCTTCCTATTCTCCCCCTTCCTTGCAACCACTTCCCCTTGCTTCTTCTACATGAGATAGTTTACCCCACCCTGTCTCTCCCCATCTCCTCTTGCCACTTTCCTCTCTCACCTCATAATTTCACCCCTTAAGTATCCTCCCTTCCCAACAAATTCAACCTATGCCCTCTCTCCATGTATAACTGTAAACATATATACACACATTCACATATGTATTCATGTGACCATACACCCTTCTTCCATTATTTTCATATTGAGAAAGATTTCATCAGTCACGGTTATTATTTTTCCATATAGGAATGTAAATAGTTCAACTTTGATAAGTTCCTTTTGATTTCTTTTTCCCTGATTACCTTCTCAGGCATCTCTTGCTTCTTGTGTCTGGATGTCAAATTTTCTATTCAACTCTGGTTTTTTCCTCAAGAATGCTTGAAAGTCCTCTATTCCACTGAATGACCATATTTTCCCCTGAAACAAAATACTCAGTTTTGCTGGGTAGGTGACCCTTGGGTTCATTCCCAGCTCTTTTGCCCTCTGGAATATCATATTCCATGCCCTTTGATCCCTCAGTGTAGAAGCTGCCAGGTCCTGTACAATTCTGATTGTGTTTTCACAATATTGAAATTGTTTCTTCCTGGCTGCTTGTAGTATTTTCTCCTTGATCTGGGGATTATGGAACCTGGCTATAATATTCCTGGGAGTTTTCTTTTTGGGATCTTTTCCAGGAGGTGATCTGTGGATTCTTTCAACCTCTATTTTGCCCTCTGGATCTAAAACATCAGGACAGTTTTCCTTGAGAATTTCTTGAAGGGTGATTTCTAGGTTCTTTCTTTGATCATGGCTTTCAGGTAGTCCAATTATTTTAAAATTGTCTCTCCTGGATCTATTTTCCAGGTCAGTGGTTTTTCCCATGAGATATTTCATATTGCCTTCTAATCTTTCATTTATTTGGATCTGCTTAACAGTATCTTGATTTCTCATAAAGTCATTAGCTTCCATTTGCTCCAGTCTAACTCTGAAGGAATGAATCTCCTCAGTGAACTTTTGAGGTTCTTTTTCCATCTGGCAAATTCGACTTTTTAAGGCATTCTTCTCCTCATTGCCCTTTTGGGCCTCCTTTGCCATTTGAGTTAGTCTATTTTTTAAGGTGTTGTTTTCCTCAGTCAGGCTGTTGACCCTCATTTCATACTTTTCCTGCATCCTTCTCATTTCTCTTTCCAATTTTTCCTCCACTTCTCTTATTTGATTTTTAAAGTCCTTCTTAAGGTCCTCTATGACCTGCAACCTGCTCATGTTTTCCCCTGGGGCTTTTGGAGCAGGACTTCTGGCCTCACAGTCCTCCTCTTTCTCTATGCTTCGATCGTTTTTGCCCCCAAAGTAGGAGTCTAGGGTTGCATTTTTTTGTTTAATTTGTTTCCTTTGCCTTGGCATGTTGTTACTTAATTACTTGACTTTTGGGCTTGTTGCCACACTATGGCTTTGCCGCCAGATAGGGGAACTTTCGCCCCAAACGTGCCTTTTCTTGCAAGCTGGAAACCCACCCACAACCTCCACCCCAGATCACAATCCAGATCCAGGGAGGTTAAAGCAAGAGTGATTACTCCCCAAGACTGATTGCTGGATCTCCCTACAGTTCGCAAGCCAGGAGCTGGAGCTATCTCTGAAAACTGCAAAATGGTGGGTTTCCTCAGCGGGTTGTAGCCCCCAGAGGAGGAAGCCGATGCGTTCCCCAAATACTGGTCCCAAAGTCCATAGGGCACTAACCTCTCACTTTGTCCTAGGCATGTCAGTGTTGACCATTCTGCAGTCGCCACAGCTGCTGGTGTTATGGGGTCCCTCCAGCAGCCTGCTGGCCCTGCCGCCCTGGGGCTAAAACCTAGACTCAGGCGCTGGGCTGTGCGCGGCTCTCTGCGCTCTGCGGGCTGTGCTGCCGGCTCTCAGACCACTGTGCTGGTCCTTCCTGCAGGGCTGCTGGGCTGTCCTCAGCGGGAGGTTAGCTTCTCTGTGTTGTTCTGTGGGTGCTGGGGCTCCAAAAGTTTTTCAGAGTCCCCTTTTACATAGTTTGGAGGTGATCTGGGGGAAGAGTGGCTTGGACCCGCTCTTTCTACTCCGCCATCTTGGCTCTGCCCCAACACAGTATTTCTTAATGATTTTCTTAACATCTTAACCTTTTATTGATTATATGTATATTTATACATATGACAAGTTTTTGTTTTTGTTTAGCTTTTTGGAGGGGGGAATGCAGGGCAATTAGTGTTAAGTGACTTGCCCAAGGTCACACGTCTAGTAAGTGTTAAGTGTCTGAGGCTGTATTTGAACTCAGGTCCTTCTGATTCCACGGCCTGTGCCCTATTCATTGTGCCACCTAGCCACCCCATATGACAGTTTTTACATGTAAACATGTTATATATATATATCTATAAGCATACATAACTGGGTTTTTTTCCCAGTGATCTGATTGAAAATCTACTGTGTGTATTTATGTATATACACATACATTACTTTATAAAATAGATTTAACAGATATGTTTTAAATATTTTTTTCTGCAAACTATATCAGTGACAAAATCATCCAACATTATTAAAGGCATTATTTGTGAACATTTAGGAAATGGAGTGGTGAAGATAAAAATAAAAGTTTTTATTATGGGCAGTTTTTTCTAGATCAATCATTATTTCCTTTCTTAGTAGGAGTATTAGACTGTTACATTCAGGGTGTGCTCTGGATACCTATATTGATACAGATTTTTTTTTTTTTTTTGCCAAACCACTCTAGTATCTTTGCTAAGAAAACTCTGTATGGGTTTAAGAATAGTCAACAGGACCAAAACAATTAAACAAGAAGAGTAATTCTTCAATTACCTTTCCTTGATCTATTTTTCAGGTCATTTGCCTTTCCAGTGAGATATTTTACAGTTTCTGTTTTTTAAAAAATTCTTTTGATTTTGCTTAATTTTTTTTGATATCTCATTCATTTCTACTTGCCAAATTCTAATTTTTAAGGAATTATTTTCTTTGCTAAACTTTTGTACTCGTTTTTCTATTTGTCTATTTCTGCTTTTTAAGTATTTTCATTATTGAGTTCTTGTACCTCTTTTGCAGAGTGGTTAAGGTGAAAGCAGAGTGAGAGAAGGGAAAAGAGGATGGAGGGAAAAGGGAAGAGGGAGACTCGAACTTGGAACTCAGAATTTTAAAAAATGAATGTTAAAATTGTTTTTTATATGTAACTGGGAAAAAAATAAAAATTTTTAAAAGCCGCTAGAACATATTAATTTATTGACAAGTCTAGTCACACTTTCCATCCCCACCACTCAAGAAAAAAAGATATCCAAATGATTCATTTTGTTTTTGACTAATTAAATTTTTTGTTAAACTGAAAAAATTCTTTTTATTAGATTTCATATTTGTTTGTAGAGAGGAAGTGAAGAAAGGGGAAAAGGAGAGACAGAAATAAGAAATGGTGATATTTATAAATTTCAAAGTCTTATATAAAATGTATTTAAATCCCTGTGAGTTTGATAAATTCTGTATGATAATGTAGTTAAATGTTGCTGGTATACTGTCTCTGTATTTATTGCACTAATTAATGTAATATGAGATTAAGGATTGGAGGCAATTAGGACAGTTATAGATTCCGAATTCTCAGTGAAAATATTTTGATCAGTCAAGTACTCTATTGGATTTTGAATTTTAGAACTGAAAGGGACATTAGAGATCATTTATTTCATTCCCATCTGATTTTTCAGAAATTTTAGAGGCCCTACAAAATTAAATTCCCTGTAAATCCAGGAAGCCTTGTGCTCCATTAACTGTGCACATGCACACACGTGCACACGTACACATACATACCACAAGCACATTTACATGCATGCCCTTATTCTTTAACTTACATCCTTTCATGTAAGCAAGCATGAATTTGAGCATAACTCATAGTTGCTATATTTAGTGAACACACGCAGGGACCCAGCTTCACTCATAGTTTTAAAGGGTAAGACACTCAGCATTTTAAGTAGTTCATAGAATAACCTTCCAATGAGCCCACTTCTGCATTGTTCAAAATGCTACTAAGTAGCCTAGGCTTCTGAAGGTTGTCTGTTTTCTTTTCTTCCTGTTACATTAATAGTAATATCTTCTTTCTGAAATATTTAAATTACCCATTTTTGAAGATTAATTTCCTTGGATCTTGCAGTATCTTCCGTGACCACTAGTAGGCCTGACCTCCTTATATGAGTGTGAAATGACATCATATTTGCAAAACATTTTTGTTATTATTCAGTCATATGCAACTCTTTTTTTTTTTTTAAAGCAATTGGGGTTAAGTAACTTGCTCAGGGTTACACGGCTAGTCATTTGATTTATGCGTGGGTTTTCTGAGGCTGCATCTGATCTCGGGTCATCCCAACTCCGAGGCCCACACTCTTACTCACTGCACCACCTAGCCGCCCCTTTAGGGCAATCGGGGTTAAGTAACTTGCCCAAGGTTACAGGGCTAGGTTTTTGTTTGTGCGGATTAGGTGTCGGAGGCCGGCTCTGATCTCAGGACCTTCTGATTCCAGGGCCGGCGCTCTATTCACTGCGCCACCTAGCCGCCCCCATATGCATCTCTTAATGATTACATTGTAAAGGTTATGGGATCTAAAGATCTTCCATGCCCCATTGGACTTGCTGACATAGCAGGAAGGGGCGGGGTAAGAGGAAGAGGAAAAAAAAGCTTCCGTTGCAGACTGTTGGTGGCCGCGGCAACAGCAGTAAAGGCCGAGGTAGAGGTGGAGGCGCAAACCCCTTTTTGAGCCAGCCAGAATTTCTGCTAAGGACTCTTGTTGGGGACTGCCAGGGACTGGAACTGTGGGGGGCCGGAGCTGTTGTGAGCACGCTTCCTGGACGCTGAACAGTTGCTGTGAGTGGGTAGAGAAGGACCTTTGCCTGAGGTAGCCTGTTCTGTTTTGAAGGCTTAAGAATGTGGTTGGTTACTACATTAACTACTTGTGCCAATTTCATAACTACTCTGATGGCTTTGACTTTCTGGTTTTGGGACTCAGTTATTTGGTATTTTAGTAAATTATCTGGCTTTATCCCCCATATAGAGAGCTTGATATATTTTGTGATTAATAACCACATAAGCCTATTTATAATTGCCATAGGCATAGTGAATATTGCATTGTTAATACATACATTTGGGGTTTTCTTGGTAAATTTAGTGGAGTGTTTTGCCATTTCCTCCTCCAGCTTATTTTACAGATTAGAAACTGAGGCAAACAGGATTAAATGACTTTTACAGGATCACACAGCTACTAAGTTTCTGGGGCCATATTTGAAATCAGGAAGATTAGTCTTTCCACTGAGCCACCTTGTTCCCCATGCATGACATTTAGAGGTGTTCAAAGGCTTTTACTGCCAACAGTGTGATATGTTCAGGTGAGGAAATGGAGACCCAGCATAGTTATAGGAGTTAAGAATATATACTTGTTAAATGTCAGCTGGAATCTGAACCTAGGTGTCTGCAGATTGGAAGCTGAATTTTCTTTCTTCTACACCACAAACTCAAATCTTTCATTGAATTTACACTCCAGCTTTATTTTTGCTTGATTCAGTAACATAAGATCATATTTCAACTTTTATTATAATACTGGGAGGGGGGTATAACATTACTACAGTGATTAATTTCATTAATACAGACTAAGTTTTAATTCACTGTTTTATATATTTATAGTTGTAAATATTGATTAATCATTTATCAGCCCATCACATATTCCAAGAAACAATAGTTAAATCATTGATAATAAGCTGTTCCATGTTAAATTTTTGTATTAAAAATAATATTGTATTATAGAGAGTGGAGGCTTTAAATTAGTAAAGTGACAATGACTGTACAAAAATACAATTAAAAATAGGTTTTAGTTTTAGTGTATATTCAAATGTATCTAATTTCTGAAAGATTAGAACATCCTTATGGAAATATCTTTCATTATTAAAAATCTAGTGTAATTCACGTGACTATTTGGAAACATAAAAGTATAGTTGGTATATATTCATTAATTTTCAAAGTCTGGTGTAGAGGACAACTGGATGCTAATGCTTTAATAATATTTTTAACATTGATATGTCAATGAGAATTTTTTATTTTTTGCTTACTTTGAACAGCTTATTCTAAGTCAAGAAGACTTGACTATGATATTTAAAATGTTATATGAAAATATATGGATTGAAGATACTAATCCTTCAGTAACTGAGGTCATGGAAGAATCTATTATTGTTAGTGATCTAACAACTCATCATCCTTCTGGAGGTATGTTTTTTAACTTAAATAGCACAGAATCATGTGGTTCTTAATATTTATTAGTTTTAGTATTAATTTTGAGAAAATGTGAATGATGACTAATTTATTAATACTTGCATATCTGTCAAGCCCTATCTAGTATAAACATTACATTGCCATTTTGTTCATTAGAAATAAAAGTCAAGTATTGACACAATTCTCTATTTCTTGTTACCTTTCACTTCTTCTCCCTTCTATGATGATTCTCTAGTGTCATCTAACTTTATTTTACATTTCTAGCTGTCTGTTGCCCATCCTAAACTGGATGTCCGTTAGGTAGCTTACACTCAGTGTATCTAAAATTGTACTCATCCCCCCCCCCCCCCCAACTTCCCTATTAGTGTACCACCATCCTCCCCCAACCCCCACCAGTCTGACAGGGTCATGAGCTAGTTATCAACCTTAACTCCTAACTCTCTCTCACCTCCCATATCCAATCTGCTGCCAGCACATGTTGATTTTACTTGTATTCCATCTCTCTTGTGTACTCCCTTGTCCACTTCTCTCCTGACACACTCCGCTATCCATTTATGGCCCTTTACCATCTCATTCCCTGACTATTGTAATAACCATCAGATTGGTCACCTTGTCTCAAGTCTTTTCACACACTGCTCCATCCTTCATTCATCTGCCAAGTTAATCTCCCTAAAGCGCAGGTTTGGCTATATCATCACTACCACCCACCTCAGTAAGCTCAGTGGCCTCCCTCTTGTCTCCAGGATCAGATATAAAATTCTCTCTTTGTCTTTTCAAGATCAAAACAGAGAAGAAAAGCAAAATTTATTTTAAAAAAAAACCAGAAAAACCAAAACAACAGCAACAAAAATAAACCCAAATATTTGTTATAGATTTTCTGATCAGAATGGTGTTTGGTCCTTGTTTTTTATTTAAAGTAGTGGAGCAGTTGGAAGTGTACCTGACCTAAAGACAAAGGCCCCAAATTAAAATTCTGACTTTTCACTTAATATGTCTATGCCTCCATTTTCTCAGCTATAAAATAAAGAGTTAATAGTGAAAGAGAACAAAGATTTTTAGACTATCTTGCTTCCTAGATCATGAATACTTGGAAGAATAATGTTTTTATATAAATTTGTGACTTTATTGATATAAGGAGCTATGAGGAATTTCTTTACCATTACACTACTACACATCTTATAAAGAGAGTTACCGGAGGCGACTTGCTCTGGATAATAAAAATAGCATATATCAGACATCACTTAAACTAAGGTTGTTTGACTGCCTTACTAGATGAATTAAAACGATGGATCTTTGTTGTAGGGAAAGCATTGGTTATTATATGATTTTATTTTAAACTTTGATGAATTCAGCAAAGAATCTTCTCATAGTACATTTATGACAAATTATATGTTTTATGTGTGTGTGTGTGTGTGTGTGTGTGTGTATCTGTATATACTTATGTGTGTATGTGTGGAGAGAGAGAATTTTCCCACTGACTCCCATGTTGCCATATGTTATAATAAAAATATTAAGTAATAATGAATGCTAGTAAAATCACATTTTTTCCCTCACCATTTTCTCTGGTATCTTTAATTGATGAAGTTTTATCATATCTTTATTTTACATCCTCATCTGCTAAAATTACTATCAAAGCTAAAAGTTTTTTAAAAAGTGCTCTTCTGGTATTGTAATTCTCATGTCTTTCAATGCCTCCAATTTCTCTAAGGAACAATTTTAGTGACCGCTGCAGTGGTTGAAATTCATTCACATTCACCACGTATTATTACTACATTAAACTTCAATTTTAGAACTGACTATGTGACTTTAACTCTGTACAGCCCAGATCCTAGAAATGTAAGTAATAGAAGCAGGTAAAATAATACCAATGTTACTGTTCAGTGACGTAGTTTTTATATCAGATTTTAGAACAATTATGAAATAAGTATATGAATGCATGTATTAATAAGGGAGAGAATGTGGGAAAGAGGTGATGATAAGAACAGATCTTTGGTTGAACCCCTCATTAATGTGTTGTCAGGAGATAGATGAGGAATCAGTGAAAGAAATGGAAGGAGTAGTTAAATTTAGAAATGGGGTGTCTGAAGCTGGGGGAAGAGGGTTGTGGTCAATTGTGTCAAAAACAACAAAATTAAGAAGGGTGACTGAAAAAAAGGGTTATTGTATTGATGATTAGGAGATTGCTGATGACCTTTGAGAGAGCAGTTTTATTAAAAAGGATATCTACAACTCACGATGTTTAGTTCTAAAGGACAGCAAAGACACATGAAATGGGATAGAAGAAACAAGGGAAGGATATTATTTGCCTGTGGAAACCTGGGTATGATTTGCACGTAGATAGGAGGAGCTGTTGCATCCATGGAAAAACTGAAAATACCAGTATGTTTAGGATAGGAACTTTATCCCACCTCCCCCCATCTTTTTTCATTTTTGTATCTTCAGTGCCTAGCATAGTACCTTGCACAGTACCTTGCACATAACATATTTTTATTAAAATTTTTGTTGAGTTGAATTAAATTAATTGCTCCTTTTATTAATAGGCAAAAAATTTTTTTTGGTACTTTACTATTAATGTTTGCATTCCCTTAAATCACAGAAAACCAATGGTTCATACATAATAGAGTTTAGTTAATAATTTGGAGTAGAGTAAATTTTAAAATTTAATGTTTTCCCCCCATTCATATCAGCAAATATGTATTGAAGACTTACTTTTGTTACAGTGGTGTTTTTTGGGGGTAAAGGGTGAGGCAAGTTAATATTTGTGCTTATTTCTTTTCCAAATAGACTTCCTTTGTAGATGTTCGGGATCCTCTTTTGAAACTTGCAGAGTTTAAATTGGAACAGATTTTAAGTGTTGCGAAAATGTTTACCGATGACTCGGTGTTTTGTTCATTCTCCTTGAAAAACTGTATATTAGAAGATAAACAGAGCCATATCCGGAAGGCAACTCCACAGTATGTATAGTAGCAATTTTCTGAGTTTATACTTAAGGAGTGCTTGATTTATTACTATTACAAATCTTTACCAAAATGTCACTTCTAAATCAACTTGCAAAAAAATTACCACAAACAGCAATAATAATGATAATTAACATTTTATATTATTTTAATATGGAGGCCTTTGAAACATGATCTCATTTCATATCCATAGCAGCCCTGGGAGATTGGTTCTGCATATATTTTTATACTTACTTTACACATGGTAAAACTGAGTATAAGAAAGTTTGTTATACTCCATAGACTCCATACAACTAGTAAATTATCTAAAGAAGCAGTTGAAAGCAGGGTTTTTAATGACACCTAAAAGTCAGCTCCCTTTAAACTGTACCACACACTTTTCTCATTAAGTCATATTAGGTAACCATTGACAGGCAGCTGTATAGTAGTCTTATTATCTTCTCAGATCTTATATATGAAATGTAAGTGGAGAGCCTCTAAAGAATTGTCATCATGACAAGAGCTGCCCATATTTCTGTCTTATTAGTCCTAAGTATAGATATCACTAGAAGAAAACTGAAAGGTTACATTGCTAAAGATTACAAAGTCCTGGGCAAAAAACCTTTGGAGGAGATTATGGGAAACATATAAAGAGAGGGATCAGAATAGGCCTTTTGTAGGAAGTGGCGGATGAACCAAGCCTTGAAAAAAAAAAAAACTAAGGAATCTCTAACGGGAGAAGGAAGAGGAAGTGTATTGGGAACATGATGATTGTGTAAAGTCAAAAAGCATTTATTAAACTCTTACCGTGTACTTATCACCATGCTACACACTGGAATTGCAAAGAATTGGAAGTCTCTTTGTTGTTCAGTTATTCAGTCATTTCAGTTGTGTCTGTCCCTTTGTGACCTTGTTTGGGGTTTTCTTAGCAAAGCTATTGTAGTGGTTTACCTTGTCCTTCTCCAGTTCACTTTATAAATGAGGAAACTGAGGCAAACAGGGCGAAGTGACTTGCCCAGGGTCACACAGCTAGTGTCTGTGAGCAGATTTGAATTCAGGAAGATGAGTCTTCCTGACTCTGGGCCCAGCACTCTATTCACTTCTTTCATTCTAATGAGGAGACAAAATGCAAACAACTTTGTACTTCTAAGATATATACAAATTAAATTGGAGGACTAGCATTGTGGATGATTGGAAAAGGGCTCTTGGATAAGGTAGGTTTAGGTAGGAATTGAGACTTGAAAGAAGTCAAGAAGTATGTATGAAGGAGGAGAATTTTAGGCATAGGAGAGATAGCCAGTTAATAGGTATCAAGTAGAATAATGTGTCATGTGTGAGAAAAACAAAAAGGCCAGTTTGAGTGGTGCATGGAATACATGAAGGAGAATAAAATTTATTATCTCTGAAAGCTAAGCTGGAGCCTGTTTGTGAAGGTCTATTTATATGTTATCCTCTGAGCTAAGAGAAGCTTCACCAGGGGAAGTAACGTTGTCAGATATGTCCTTTAGAAATTTCAGATTGGCCGCCGTTTGGATGATAAATTGGAGAGGGGAGAAACTGGAGCCAGGTGAGTTAGGAAAGAAATTTTTCCTTAGAAAAAATTCCCAGGACCAGATGTATTTGCAAGAGAATTCTACCAAACATTTAAGGAAGAACTCTCCCAGTACTATATAAACTATTTGAAAAATCATTTAAAGAAGGCATGCTACCAAATCCCTCTTATGACACATCTAAGGCTTTGATAGCTAAATCAAGAAGAGTAAAAAATTGGGAAAGAAAACTATAGACAAATTTTCTTAGTTGATATCCATGCAAAAACTTTAACTAAAATATTATCAGGGAAGTTGTACCAGTTTATCACATAGATTATACTCTATGACCAGGTGGTATTTATAGCAAGAATGTAAGGCTGGTTCAGTAATAGGAAAACTTTGAGCATAATTGACTATACTAATAAAAACAACAAAAATTATATGATTATATCAATAGATGCAGAATTTTTTTGACAAAATACAGCATACATTCTTATTAAAACTTAATTATTTAAAACCAGTGTAGCCTTTCTTGAAATGTTAAGTGGTATCTATCTAAAATCAAGGGTAAGTATTATCTGTAATGGAAACAAACTTGTAGCTTTTCCAATAAGATCAGAGTGAAGCAAGGAGGCCTGTTATCACCACTGTTTTTTAATATTATTATTATTTTCACATTTTAATTTTCTTTATTATTCAAAAAGCATATATTTTTTATTTACTTTTTTGACTCTGTGCTTGTGCTTTCAACACCTTCACAACAATTTTCTGCTCCTCAATGAGGAAAGCACGCTTGATCCGGTCATGGACACATTTAGCACACATGGAGCCCTGCTGACATGCTTTTTTGTCTTTGATAGCCTCATAAGAACTTTAGGTCTCACCGCACGAATACCTCGAAGTCTTCCTGGGCACACACCACAGGCTGATTTTGGTGCTTTTCCAACTTTCTTGGTATAAAGGTAAACCATTCTGTTACCTGGGGTTCGTGACAGCCGAGTTTTGTTGGAAGCTGTATTGTAGGACAGCCTACGGCGGTATGTCAGACGCTGAACCATTTTTAATTTCTGTCAGGTCCGTCACCGGAAGAGGGAAGAGCTATTTTTTAATATTATAATAGAAATGCTAGCTACAGCAAGAAGATAAAAAAGCGATTGAAGGAACTGAGGCATCACTCTTTGTAGACGATACGATGACTTAAAGAACCCTAGAGAATCAACTGAAAAACAATGAACAACTTCAGTAGAGTTGCAGGTTATAAAATAGACCCACATAAGTCATCACCGTTTTTGCATACTACAACCAAAGAAACCCAGTAGCAAGAGATAGAGGGGGAAATTGTATTTGAAATAAAAGTCAACAAAGCAAAATACTTGGAAGTCTGCCTGCCAAGACAAATCCAAGTACTGAGTGAACACCGTTATAAAACATTCTTCACAGGAGGAAAGGCATATCTAAACAACTATTGGAATATTAATTGCTCATGAATAGGCTGAACTAATATAATGAAAATGGCAGTTCTACCAAGTTAATATATTTGTTCAGTGCTATATCAACCAAACAACCAAAGAATTATTACACAGAACTAGAAAAAAAATGGCAAGACTCATCTAGAAGAACAAAAGGTCAATCAAGGGAAGGGAATCAATGAAAAAGATGTGCTAGAAGGCAATCTAGCAATACCAGATTTCAATCTATGTTACAGAGTGGTAATCATCAAAAAAATCTGCTGCTGGCTAAGAAATAGAGATTAGGTGCACAATCCACAGGAGTAAATGTCCACAGCAATCAAGATTTTGATAAACCTGAAGATCCAAGGTTTGGGGAGTAAGAACTCACCATTTGACAAAAATTGCTGAGAAAAATGAAAAGCAGTTACAAGGTATAGACCAACATCTGACCCCATATACCAAGATGAGGTCAAAATGGGTAATGGATTTAAATATAAAGGATGCTACCATAAGCAAATTAAGGGAGCATGGGAAAATTTACCTGTCAGATCTATGGATAAGGGAAGAGTTTATGACCAAACAAGATAAGAGAGGGTCATGGGAAGTCAAATGGACAATTTTGATTAATGGAACTGTAAAAGCTTTTGCAAAAGGAAAACTAATGCAGCCAAAATTAGAAGGGAAATGGGAAATTCAGAAAAATTTTCATCAAGTTCCTCTGATAAAAGCATTGTTTCTCAAATATATAGAGAACTGGGCCATATTTAAAAAAAGTTACAAACCATTCCGCAGCTGATATATGGTCAAAGGATATGAACAAGTAGTTCTCAGAAGAAGTTAACTATCAGGGCACATTAAACATGCTCTATGTACTGCTGATTAGAGAAATGCAAATTAAAACAACTCTGAGATACCACCTCACACTTATCAGACTAACATGACCAAAAAGAAAAATGACAAATGCTGGAGGGAATGTGGGAAAATTGGGACACTGATGGTGGAGTGGTGAACTGACCCAACCAACCATTCTGGAGGACAATTTGGAACTATCCCAAAGGTCTTATAAGACTGTGCATTCCCTTTCACCCAGTAATAACTAGGACCGGGTCCTTAACCCAAAAAGGACAAAGAGAAGGGGAAAGGATTAATTTCCACAAAAAATACTTATGAGCAGCTCTTTATGTAGTGGCAAAGAATTGAAAATTGAGGGAATGCC
Organism: Gymnobelideus leadbeateri; assembly: GCA_011680675.1. Classification (NCBI taxonomy): domain Eukaryota; kingdom Metazoa; phylum Chordata; class Mammalia; order Diprotodontia; family Petauridae; genus Gymnobelideus; species Gymnobelideus leadbeateri. Next base: position 56,350 of record WOXC01007528.1, read on the forward strand.
TGTCAATCAGGGAACGACGGAATAAGTTGTGGTATAAGGTTGTATTGGAACACTATTGTGTTGTACAGGGAAGATGGTTTCAGAAATTTCTGGGAAAACTTACATGAATTTATGCAAAGTGAAGTGAGCAGAACCAGGAGAACATAGTACATAGTAGCAGCAATATTGTAAGGTTGATCAGCTGTGAAAGATTTAACTACTCTGATCAGAAAAAATCCCAAGACAATTTCAAAGGACCCATGATTTAAAAAAAAATGCCCCCACTTCATGAGAGGGAACCTTAGTACTCTGAAAGCAGTTTGAAGCGTGCTTTAGAAAAGGCCAACAAAGCTTTATCTTTTTTTTTCCTTTACTTTCACAAAATGGGTCATGTTGGAAATAGCTTTTGTATCACTTCACAGATATAATTAATGTCACATTGCTTGCCTTCTCATTGAGGGGGAGCATGACTGGTGGTAGGGAGTTTGGAACTCAATATTTCCAAAAACTTAATGTTATAAATTATTTTATCTGTAATTGTGAAATATTTAATAATAATAATAATAATATATTTTAATGAAAAGGATGCTATTTATATAGTGAGAATTGCAATAAAGTGGAAATAGTCCCCTCATTATCTTCTTGAGACAACTTTCTTTAAAGATAGCCTAAATTTGCTAGCACTAATGCTATAATCTCAAGAGAAATAGGATTGTTTTTTAACCTTTTTTTTTTTGTGTATTTCTGTTATGGGCCTCTTTGTCAGATTAAACTTTTGTATCCCTTCATTGAATGATTTTTTAAAATGCATACAATGAAAATACCTAGGGCTATGAAGGAAAGCAGTTACAGTTTAATTTCTTTATCAAAATATTTAAAAAAACCCAACAGTTCCAAGAGGGACTACTAGTCTCCATTTCTCTATTGTAGTGTTCTGTGTAATGCTTTCGTTGTTAAAATAAGTAGAACTTCTCCACAATGCTATCATTACCCAAATTAATTCTATAGTTAAAAAGTTAACAAAATTTTGGAAATCTTTGAACCTGTAGTTATTTGTTGGATATGGTTGATATTGGGCCTCTCTTTATATAGAAATAATGTAATCCTTATGCCTTTCAGAATGATTGGACTTACAGTTGGCTTTGAAAGAAAGGATATGATGGATGTAAGATACAAACGAAATAAAGATGGTATTGTAACTGATGTAATTTTACAAGAGCTATATCTCTGTGCAAGTATACAATTCCTGAAGGCAGTTTCAGATGTCTTTCTTACAGCCTATTACAGTGGTATTGTTATAGAGACTACTACTATTCAAAAGTTGTCCTCAAAAGAAGGTGAGTTAATAGTTTATATTAATCTGATACCTTACAATTAATTTTGCTGTAGTGTTATAAAAGATTTGTTTCTTGGTGAAATCATAAGTGTGATTGCAATATTTTTTTCATATTTTAATATGTTATCATCTTAGAAACAGTTTTTATTTAGTTTTGTTGGTTTTTATTGGTGAATAAATCATTCCGTTAAAAAAAAATAGGGGTGTATGTGTGCATGCATGTGAATGCACATGTGTCAAGAAACACTTTCTTAAATTTAGATATACTCCTTATAAAATTACTCTAAACCTCTCAGTTTTATAATAACATTGTTAATACATTACAGCCAAAATTCATGTCATGAACCATTGGCATAGTGGTTTAAATCAAAATGCTGTAGTACTTTACTACTTCTGATTTTCTATGTGGGTAGCCCCTTTGGTGATGGAGATAGCATTATTCCTGAATTAGCTAATCTTTGAAATTTTTTTGGAAAATAATCCATCACTAATATTGTTAACCTGGTTACGAACCTCCATAAATCTAGCTATCCTGGTCCTTGAATGGCAGACATAAAGGCTCGTACTCTTTTTAAGTACATAAAATATCACTACAAACTAACCTTTTTATTAGTATGTAAGATTTAACACTAATATTATAATGTTATTTTATTTAGTGCAATTAGGTATAGAAGAGAAATGGGAAATGAATGTTTTGATTAAAAATCCTGAAATTGTATTTGTGGCTGATTTGTCAAGACATGATGCTCCATCATTAGTACTTACAACACAGTGTGAAATTTGTTGGAATTGGACACCTCTTACAGAAACAATAACTGCTGCAATTAAAGATCTCCAAATGAAAGCATGTCCATTTCTTCCAGGAATGAGAGAAGGCAAAGTCACTACGGTTAGTATTCTCTTTTGAATATCTCAGTTCAAATTAATTTTTGTAAATGTTTATTGTTTTGTTTTTCCATCAACAGTTTTTCCAAAATAGCTTTCTCGAGCCATTACTTACCACAAAGGAAAAAAAAGAGGCAAAAAATGAAGTTTAGCAAAAGTAACCAACACATCAACCATATCTGGTAATATCTGCAATATTCAATGCCCTATGTCTTCAAGGGGAGGGACATGAAATTCTTAACTTCTCAGCGACACAATGTTCATTGTCCCTTGACCACAACTCCTTAGTTGTTTTGATTTGCATTTCCATTTTATTAAATAAATGATTTTTGCTATTACATTATGTGTATATATCTATATCTATATTTATATCTATCTATATATATAGAGAGAGAGATTTATATATTTTCAACATCTTCCTCAACCTTTCTTTTTTTTCCCCAAATTTTGTTTTAGCTTCAAATGCCAGAACACAGAGAATTAAAAGAAAAAAAAAAACATTGTAAACTTAAATCTTGAAACTTATATACAAAGTTAGAGAGAAATAACAGCATTGTCATGTGCGTAGCAAAACATGAGAGGATTCAAAATACATAACAATAAATTTTAATTTCAAGAAAGCCTATGTGATAAATAATACTTTTTGTGTTGAGAACTGTCTCTTTTCTGTTTCCTTGTGATTTTTTTTTGTTCTCTGCTGTGTATTTTTTTACTCCCCTCCCAACCCCCCTCAGAAGGCCACAATAAAATTTAAATATGTTTCTCTGTACCTACAGATATATACATACACAAATACAAACATATACAGGCACTTTCCCAAACCTATTCTACTCCTGACCTCTTGTTTTTTCATGTATAATTATGTTTCTTTTTTCTCATCCCTTCTGCATCCTCTACTTTACTTCTCTCCTACCTTGCCCTCTTACAACTTGCCTACCCCCCTCCAAGGATCCCTCCCCTATCTTCCCATTCCCATAAATCTAAACACGCTTCCATAGCCTTATTTACCTATTCTCTCACGCTCCCCTCTAAAGATTCCTTCCATGTCCTCTCCCCCCTCTGTATGTTCCTACCATTTTATTTCTTCTGAATTTAGACTATTATACTCTTTTAAATATATATGTATTGTTCCCTCTTAAACCCATTCCCAATGAAAGTAGGTTACCAGAACTACCAGCACTCCTCCACCATCTGTTTCCTCTCCCTTTTTACCTCAAATAATTACTCTTTTAAGATGTTCCTAAATGGTTTTACTTTTTAAATTCATATCATTCTCAGATTTACTCCAATCTTTATTATAGACTACCCAATTACTGATAAGAATTTTAGATGTCCATTTTACATATATAAAAAGTAAGCAGTCTGTCCTTATGGGTCCCTTATGTCTTTTTTATATACGTTATATTTCTCTTGGTTCTTATTGTTGAATTTTCTATTAAGTTCAGGGTTTTGTTTTTTTTTTATAACAAAGTCTTGGAAGTCTGAGAGTTTATCAAATGTCTATTTTTTTTTTTAGTCAATATAATTAACTTTGAAGGATATGAAATTTTTGACTGCAGTCCCAGTTCTTTTGCTCTTTGGTATCATTATGTTTCAAGGCCTACATACCTTTAATATCTCTGCTTCTAGGTCTTGTGTAATTCTAATTGTGGTACCATCATATTTAAATTGATTTAATCTTGATGCTTTTAATATTTTTTCCTTGAGCTGGGGATTTCGGAGTTTGACTCTAATATTCCTCTGAGTTATCCTCATAGGATCTCTTTTAAGTGGTGATTGATGGATTTTTTCCTATTTCTTCTTTCCCCCCCTTGTTCTAATACTTCAGGACAATTTTCTTTGATTATTTCTTGTGTTATTGTGTCAAGATTCTTTTTTTATCACAATTTTCAGTTAGTCCATTTATTTTTAAATTTTCTCTTCTTGATCTCTTCTCCAAATCTGTTGGTTTTCTTATAAGATGTTTCACTTTCTCTTAAATTTTTCCATCATTCACATTTTGCTTAATCATTTCTTGGTCTCTTATAATTTCACTGGCTTCAGTTCTTCTTCAGTTCTTTGTACCCTTTTTCAAAAAGTGCCTTCAGTACTTTATACCCTTCTGTTCTTTATAATAAAGAATAAATGAGATGTGAGGAAAAGTAATCAAACAAAGCCAACTAATACATCAAAGAAGTCTTACATTGTATTTAGTGTTCTATACCCATGGTCCCTTGACACTGCATAGAAAGGAAGGAGAGATGCTTTCTCTTATTTCTTCTTTAAAGCCAGTTTTGATAATTACAGTTTTATAACATTCAGGTTTAAATGTTTTGTTACTGTTTTTCCTGCTTACACTGTTGTAACAATTGTATACTTTTTTTTCCTGGCCTCCATTTATAGAGGAGGCAAATTCCTTGAAAAGGCTGTCTATAAGATATGCATCTACTTTCTCTCCTTTTATTCAGTCTTCTTTTTTAAAAATTTATTTTCCTTTCTTTTTTTATTTTTTAGTTTACATCATTCATTTCCACAAGATTTTGAGTTACAAATTTTCTCCCCATTTTTCCTTACCCACCACCCCAAAACAGTGATACCACTGAATATCCCCTCCCCCAGTCTGCTCTCTCCTATATCTTCCCACATGCCCCTTTCGACTTTCCGGTAGGGCACAGTGGATCTCTATGCCCCAGTGCCTGTATATCTCATTTCCCAGTTACGTGTAAAATAATAATAATAATAATAATATGTATATATATATATTTTTAAAATTAATTTATTAGTTTAGTTTCAGTTAACATGTATATATATTTTTAAACATCTGATTTTAAAACTTTGGGTTCCAAATTTTTTCCCTTGCTTCCTTGTCACCCACCCTCACTGGGAAGATAAGCAATTCAATATAAGTTATACACATGTAGCTATGCAAAACATTTCCATAGTGGATATATTGTGAAAGACTGACTATATTTCACTCCATCCTATTCCACCCCCAACTTGTTTTATTCTCTACTTTGATCCTGTCCCTTTTCAAAAATAGGTGCTTCCAACTTCCATTCCCTCAGCCTGCCCTCCCTTCCATTATCCCCCCTCTCTTCTCCTTCCCCTCTACTCTTATGTAGGGTGATACCCTCTTTAGTGTGTATGTCATTCCCTCCCTAAGCCAAATTCAATGAGAACAAGGTTGACCCATTCCCTTTTGCCTTCCTGTTCTTCCCCTCCATTTTAACAGTTTTCCGTTGCCTCTTCTATGTGAGATAATTTACCCCATTCTGTCTCTCCCCATCTCCTCTCATTACATTCCTCTCTCACCTCTTGATTTCACCTTTTAGGTATTATCCCTTCCTATTCAATTGGTCCTGTGTCCTCTGTCTATGTATTCCTGTATACATATATACAAACACTCACATATGTATTCATATGCCCATATACCCTCCTATATAGACATACATGTTTGTATACACACACACACACACACACTCACACTCTCACTCTCTCTCTCTCTCTTCTATTCCCTTCCACTATTCTCATATGTAGGAATATAAGAAGTTCAACTTTTATAAGTTCCATATAATTTCTTTTCCCTGTTTACCTTCTCATACTTCTCTTGCTTCTTGTATCTATCTGGATGTCAAATTTTCTATTAAGCTCTGGTTTTTTCCTCAAGAATGCCTGAAAGTCCTCTATTCTACTGAATGACCATATTTTCCCCTGAAACATGATACTCAGTTTTTCTGGGTAGGTGATTCTTGGTTTTAATCCCAGCTCCTTTGACCCCTGGCATATCATATTCCAAGCCCTTAGATCTCTCAGTATAGAAACTGCCAGATCCTCTGTTATCCTGATTGTGTATCTACAGTATTCAAATTGTTTCTTCCTGGCTGCTTGTAATATTTTTTCCTTGATCTGGGAACTCTGGACCCTGGCTGTAACATTCCTAGGAATTTTCTTTGGGGGATTGTTTTTCAAGAAGTGATCAGTAAACTGACCTCTCACTTTGTCCTTAGCATCTATGTGTTGATAATTGTCGAAACTGCCACAGTTGCTGGTGAATCCAAGTTCCTCTACCTGGTGGCTGGTCAGGCCCGCCCTGAGGCTAAAATCTCAGTATGGGGCAGGGCAGGGCTCAGCTCCTAGAGTGTTGGGCTGGCGGCTTCCTGCTGGCCTGTCGGGCTGTTCTCAGCAGGAGGTTAGCTTCTCTGTGTCATTTTGTGGGTTCTGTAGCTCCAAAATTTGTCTAGAGTCCTTTTTTACATGAATTGAAGGAAGTCGGAGCCAGAGCTTTGCGGAAGTGCTGTCTCTACTCTGCCATCTTGACTCTGCCCCCCTTACTCAGTATTCTTTTTTTTTTTTATTAAACAAATGCTTTATTAACTTCTGTTTTACATCATTCCTCCAGATTTTGAGTTACAATCATTTTCCCCCCATTATTCCCCTACCCAACCTCCCAGAATAGTAGTCCCACAAGATATCACTTCCTCCAATCTGCTCTCTCCCATGCCTTCTCCCATACCCCCATCGACTTTTCCATTAGAGGAAGGTGAATCTTTGTGTCCCAATGCCTGCACATCTTATCTCCCTATTACAAGCGAAAGAGTATTACTAATAGTATTTATATATATTTGAAACATTTAATGTTACAACCTCAAATTTCAGATCCATTTCCGTCCTCCCTTGTCACCCATTCCTTCTTGGGAGATAAGCAATTCAGTATATGTTGTACATGTCTAGCTATGCAAAACATTATCATAGTAGATATATTGTACAAGGCTGCTTATAATTCCCTCCCACTCATCCCACCCCCTACCTGGTCCATTCCCTACATAATCCTGTCCCTCTTCTATAGTGGGTACTTCCAACCTTCCCTCCCCCCAAGGATGCCCTCCCATCCATCATCCCTCCTCTCATCCCCCTTCCCCCTATCCTGCTGCAGGTTGAGATATCCCATTTAGTATGTATGTCATTTTTCTCCCTGAACCAAATTCAATGGGAATGTGGTTTTGTCTTTTTAGCCTTCCTTATTCTCCCCCTCCTTTGCAACCACTTCCCCTTGCTTCTTCTACATGGGATAGTTTACCCTACTCTGTCTCTCCCCATCTCCTCTTGCCACTTTCCTCTCTCACCTCATAATTTCATCCCTTGAGTATTCTCCCTTCCCAACAAATTCAACCTATGCCCTCTATCCATATAACTGCAACCATATACACACACATTCACATATGTATTCATATGACCACACACCCTTCTTCCATTATTTTCATAGTGAGAAAAGATATCATCAGTCACAGTTATTGCTCTTCCATATAGGAATGTAAATAGTTCAACTTTGATAAGTTCCTTTTGATTTCTTTTCCCTGATTACCTTCTCAGGCATCTCTTGCTTCTTGTGTCTGGATGTCAAATTTTCTATTCCATTCTGGTTTTTTCCTCAAGAATGCTTGAAAGTCCCCTATTCCACTGAATGACCATATTTTCCCCTGAAACAAAATACTCAGTTTTGCTGGGTAGGTGACCCTTGGGTTCATTCTCAGTTCTTTTGCCCTCTGGAATATCATATTCCATGCCCTTCGATCCCTCAGTGTAGAAGCTGCCAGGTCCTGGGCTATTCTGATTGTGTTTCCACTATATTGAAATTGTTTCTTCCTGGCTGCTTGTAGTATTTTCTCCTTGATCTGGGGATTCTGGAACCTGGCTATAATATTTCTGGGAGTTTTCTTTTTGGGATCTTTTAGGGGAGGTGATCGGTGGATTCTTTCAACCTCTATTTTGCCCTCTGGATCTAAAACATCGGGGCAGTTTTCCTTGAGAATTTCTTGAAGGGTGATTTCTAGGTTCTTTCCTTGATCATGGCTTTCAGGTAGTCCAATAATTTTTAAATTGTCTCTCCTGGATCTATTCTCAGGTCAGTGGTTTTTCCCATGAGATATTTCACATTGCCTTCTAATCTTTCGTTTGTTTGGATCTGCTCAACAGCATCTTGATTTCTCATAAAGTCATTAGCTTCCATTTGCTCCAGTCTAACTCTGAAGGAATGAATCTCCTCAGTGAACTTTTGAGATTCTTTTTCCATCTGGCAAATTCGACTTTTTAAGGCATTCTTCTCCTCATTGCCCCTTTGGGCCTCCTTTGCCATCTGAGTTAGTCTATTTTTTAAGGTGTTGTTTTCCTCAGTCAGGCTGTTGACCCTCATTTCATACTTTTTCTGCATCCTTCTCATTTCTCTTTCTAATTTTTCCTCCACTTCTCTTATTTGATTTTTAAAGTCCTTCTTAAGGTCCTCTATGGCCTGCAACCCGTTCATGTTTTCCCCTGGGGCTTTTGGAGCAGGACTTCTGACCTCAGTCCTTTTCCTGCTCTATGCCCCCAAAATAGGAGTCTAGGGTTGCATTTTTCTGTTTCCTTTGCCTTGACATGTTGCCACTTAATTGCTTGACTTTTGGGCTTGTTGCCACACTATGGCTTTAAGGCCAGCTAGAGGAATTTTCATCCCGAACGTGTGGGGGCAACTTCCGTTTCTGGCAAGCTGTAAACCCACCCACAACTTCCACCCTAGATCACAATCTAGATCCAGGGAGGTTAAAGCAAGAGCGATTACCCCCCCAAGACTGATGGCTGGATCTCCCCACGATTTGTAGGCTGGGAGCCGGAAATGCCTCTGAAAACTACAAAATGGCTTTTGTCCTCAGTGGCTTCTAGCCCCCAGGGGAGGGAGCTGACGCATTCCCCAAATACAGGCCCCAAAGTCCATAGGACACTAACGTCTTACTTTGTCCTAGGCATGTCTATGTTGATAATTCTGGAATCGTCACAGCTCCTGGTGTTCTGTGGTTCCTCCAGCAGGCTGCTGGCCCTGCCGCCCTGGAGCTAAAACCTTGGCTCAGGCGGACCTGGGCTCGGCTCGGCTTTGCTCCTGCGCTCTGCGCTCTGCGCTCTGCCGGCTCCCAGACCGCTGCGCTGGTCCTTCCTGCAGGGCTGCTGGGCTGTCCTCAGCGGGAGGTTAGCTTCTCTGTGTTGTTCTGTGGGTGCTGGGGCTCCAGAAGTTGTTCACAGTCCTTTTTTACATAGTTTGTGGGGAATCTGGGGGCAGAGAGGCTTGGAAGAGCTGTTTCTACTCCGCCATCTTTGCTCCGCCCCTTACTCAGTATTCTTAAACCCTTTATAATCTGGCTTCTGACCTTATCATTCCACTGAGACTACTCTTTCCAAAGCTATTAATGATTTCTCAGTTACCATGTCCCGTGACCCTTTCTCAGTCCTCATACACTTTGACTTCTCTGTAGTCTTTGACATTGTTTATCATCCTTTTTACTTTGTTAATATCTTCTTTCTGGGTTTTCAGAATCGCACTCTCTCCTGGTTCTCCTTTTACTTATCTGACCACTCCTTCTGGGTGTCCTTTCTGGATCCTCATCCAAATCATACTCTGTAACTGTAGATATTCCTCATGTTTCTCTTGGGCCTTCTTCTCTTTCCCTACTAGACTACTTCACTTTTTTATTTCCTCAGCACTTGTGGATTTAATTGCTATCTCTGCGCTGATGATTCTAAAATCTGTATTTCTAGTATTGACCTTTCTACTTCCAGTCTCCCCTCTCCAACTGCCTTTCCAAAATCTTGTACTAGATATCCAGTAGACAGCTCAAGCCCTACCTGCCCCATATACCTGACTTATTATCTTTCCCTATAAATTCTTCCCGTCTCCTGTCTTCTCTATTACTTTAGAAAGTGGTACCATTCTCCCATTCTCTAAGGTTCACAACCTGGGAATTATCCTGAATTCTTTACTGTCTATCATCCCCTTATGTCTAAGCTTTTGCCAAGACATGTTGATTTCAGCTTTGCAACATTTCTCCAGTAAACCCCATTATCTCTTCTGATCCTGCCACTATCCTGGTGCAGGACCTCATCACCTCATATCTAGAGCATTAAAGTAGTCTGCTGGTGGGTCTGCCTTCCGCAGGTCTCTCCACACTCCTCCACTCATCCTTTGTTCACCCACTAAAAGTGATTTTCCTACAATACAGGTCTAGTCATGTTACCCTCACTCAGTAAACTCCAGTGGCTTCCTTTTGCCTCTAGGAGGAAAGAGAAACTCCTGTATTTGACATTCAAACAACCCTCTCCTACCTTTCTAGACTTCTTATACTTGATTCCCCAACATGTCCATTTTGATCCAGTGACACTGGTCTCCTGGCTGTTCCATGAACAAAACTCTGCATCTCTTCAGCCGTAGGCATGTTCTCTTGTTGTCCTCTTCCTCCTCATTTCTCCCTCTTTCCCTAGCTTTCTTTAAAGTTACATCTAAAATCCCATGTCCTGTTGGAGGTCTTTTCCAACCCTTCTTATTCTCATATACTCTCTCCATTAATTATTTCCTATTTTTCTTTCATATTGGCTAGTTTGTATAAATTTTGTTGCATGTTATCTCTCCTATTAGACTGTGAGCTTCCAGAGAGCAAGGACTGTCTTTTTTCTCTTTTTGCATCTCCAGAACTTAGCACAGTGCTTAGTGTATAGCTGCAACTTACTGAAAGTTTATTGATTGAGTCTCTTTATTGTAGTAAGTTTTTCCAGATTTCTCTGGGTTTATCCTTTTAATTCTGCAGCACAGTAATATTCATTACATCTGTGAACCAGAGCTTGTTGAATATTCCTCAATGTTTAAGCATCTGCTTTATTTCTACTTTGCTACTACAAAAAGTGCTGCTATGAATATTTTGGTGTTCATGGGACCATTCTTTCTTTCTTTGACCTTCTTGAGGAATATGTCTTAAGAATAATAACTCGGTATCAATAGGGATAGACATTTTAGCCACTTTGTTGGTATAAATGTAAATTACTTTCCATAATAGTTAGAACTAAAAATTCAGATGAAGCTGTGATCTCATCATTTTGACAGTCCCCTACCATAATGTAGATTGCAGCTCATAAATGACTACTCATCCTGTTTGGCTTTTGTGTTTTCCCCTTCGTTCACCACCAGAAGTCTATCCAAAATGCTGTAGGTCTCCATGGATGAGTGAAATACTATGGCTGTCTTCCCTCCTTTCTGTAATACTTGCTCATTTTCTCTTACTATAATATAATATATTGTTTATTCTTCTTTCATGTCCCAGATAATAAAAGGTCTACAGATTTTCTATTTAAATGTATGTTGAAATCTGGACAATAGAGATGCTTCATCCATTGGTCTTTCTCTTGTGAATATGTGGGCCAAAGTCTTTTGGATTTTTTACTTCTCTTCAAAGAGGCTCTGCTATGTTCTGGGACTCCCTTTCATTTCTCTTATACAGCTATGTTGTATAGTAGAAAGTATGTTTGATCTGCATTCAGGAAGATGGTTCAAATCTGGATTTAGACATTTACTAGTTTTGTGATCCTGGGCAAGTCATTTAACCTCTGTCCACTTAAGTGTCTTCCTCTCTAAGAAGAGCATAATAATAGTGCATATCTTCCAGGGATGTTGTGAAGATCAAAAGAGATTAAATTTGTAAAGTTCTTTGCAGTCCTTAAAGTGTTAATATAAATGAGAAATGTTGGTATTGTTTTTATTATCATTTATTATACTGTCTGCACCATAATACTAATGGACCACCTTTTTAATACAGTATCGTTCAGAAACAGGAGCATCTGCTATACTTCCTCAACTATAGGGAATAATTCAACCTCATCGTTCTCCTTCATCACAATATTTAATGCTTTTGGCAAGTGAGAGAGAGAGAGAGAGAGATTGATTGATTGATTGTGTGTGTGTGTGTGTGTGTGTGTGTGTGTGTGTGTAATATACATATGTACACATATACCCACATTCTTATTCTATTCCTTTCTTGATATTTATGGTCAGAGAATTGTTGAACAAGATTATATCTGTTAATATATCTTTCACATGATCTTAAATAATTTAGATGTATGGGAAGGTACCTGTTTTGAGAGCCTGAAAGGCAGTATTTTATTTTTCCTACCAAATAATTTTTTTAATCAACAAACATTAACTACAGTGGGTTCTTATATTCTCAACTTTTTTCATTCAGTTATGGAATTGTAAAGTTGTGTTCCATTGTTAAATATCACTTTAAAAAGCTGCTGCTGATATCTTCATGTATGTATAACTTATAAAGATTTCCCATAGATGAGAGGATAGACATAGAGGTTAGCATTTCTCATTAACCTTATTTTAGGTTTTAATAAATTCCAAGATTTTAAACAAGTATTATGTGCATTTATGTGTTTCTATCTATCTCTCAATGCACTTTCACCTTTCCACTTCTGTCTTGCATCTCTTCAGCATAGTCTTGGTTATTTTTCTTGTCTGTTCTCTTTAGTGCCATTTCTACCTCTTCCATGGGCTCATTTAGTGCTATGTTAGGATCAAAATGAACTACATCTCCTGTCTTTGATAGAAAAAATGTTTTGCTAAATAATTTTTTGCAAATCAAATCTATTTTTCTTCTGTTTGTAGTTCTTATCTTTTTTTTTTTAAGTGGATTTTACTACTGTGGGACTGTCTGTGTACATGCCCAAATCAGACAGTGCTTTGGCACAGACATTGTGCTGGTTTTATAGAGGTCCCATAGCCAGGTTACATAAGCTGAAATTACAGTGATGTAAGCTGAAACTACAGTGATTGGTCAGTGTACATTTGAATTTCCCACTAGGCTAGGACTCCTGCCCACAGATCAATCAGGGGAAAACAAGGGGTGGGGGTCCTGCCTGTTTACAGATCAATTAAGGGAGAGGAAGGTGGAGTTCTTTGCTTTACAGATCAGTGTAGGAAAGGGAAGGTTGAGTTGCCTGCTTTACAAATTAATGAAGGGAAGGGCAAAGTGGAGTAGTGTCCAACATTCCCTACTCTTCCTTGTAGGTATGTCAAACCTTTGACATGGCTGGAGTCACATCTAGATTACCCAGTTCTGTTCCTAAAGGATGTTGGGGGGGGGGGGCTGATAATTAACATTAATGGAGTTAACACAGGATTTGACAAATTGTAGAAAGCAATTAATGATATAGGGTCCTACAATTAGGGCTACAATCAGGAGGAGGAGAGGTTAATACCAATACTAATACCAAGGCTGATATCAATTTAGTGAGTTAGGGGAATGTTCCAGGGGAACAGGGACTGATACCCATTCTCAGAATTTTCCAGCTCCCTGTCTATTAGCAGTATTCTGGCTTACCAACTTCAGACTCTCCCTCACCACTCCAAGAGTTGTTTGCATAGAAGCAACAAGCCTCACCAAGGGCTGCACACAGGCCACCCTGTAGTTACCTTTTTAAAGACCCTGAATACTTCTGGGATAACATTTATCTTGTTCAACTTTAAAATGTTTTTATCCTCAATTATTTCCCTTTGTTTTATGAAATGATATTGCCAATACTAATCCATCTCCTGTGTAAGATTTCTGAAATGAGTTTACATTTTAATCTGGTATTGTGGTTGGTAACCATTTGCTCTCTGACTTTTTATATGGTAGAACCAGTTTACAACTCCATCAATTTGGTGTTAGTATGCTTTTATTTCAAAAAAATGTTTAGGGGCAGGTAGGTGGTACAGTGAATAGAGCACTGGCCCTTGATTGAGGAGGACCTGAGTTCAAATCCGGCCTCAGACACTTAACACAAAAAAACTAGCTATGTGACCTCAGGCAAGTCACTTAACCCCAATTGCCCTACCTTTACCCCTCCAAAAAGCAAAAAAATAAAAATAAAAAAATATATGTATAAAATGTTTTTATACGTACATATATATATACACATCACACACGTATACACACACTTTTTTATAACCTTCTCAATATTTACTAAAACCAATGTCTTTAATTGTTGCCAATTTTCTGTGTTTGAGATCACCCCTCAGGATAGTTTTTAGTTGTATTACTAGTGATTGCGAACATTCTTTCATGTAGCTGATAGCAGTTCTTCTCATGAGAACTATTTGTTCTACATATGATTTGACTGTCTGTTGGGGTATACCTCTTGGTCTTAAACATTTGTATTAGTTCCTGATATATATCTGCAAGAACATGGCATATATTGTTTGATTTAGTTGATTTGCTGGTTGGTTGAATTATTTTTTCCTCTTTATTATTATTTTTGTGGTTGTTGAGTTGTTTTCAACTGAGTCTGACTCTTAGTGACCTCATATGGGGTTTTCTTGGCAAAGATGCTGGAGTGCTTTGCCCTTTCTTTCTCCAGCTTATTTTACACATGAGGAAACTGAGGCAAACAGGATGAAGTGACTTGATCCGGGACCCATCTTTTATAAGAAGTCTGTCCCAGTTCTCCTTATTTTGAGTGCTTCCTCTTGGACATTTTCTCAAATTTTTATTGTCTCAACCTCATTTGTGCTAATAAGTGTTTTAGGCCAAATTGGATCTCTGGAAAATGAGCTTTCCTAACCCCTTTTATTATTGCTGTTGTTTGTTAAAAGGAATTATTCTTTGGGTATACAAAGAGAAGGGGATATATTGGCAAATATATGTGATATAAAAGCTAAAAATTCGTTTAAAAATTTTGATTAAAAAAATTAACATCCTGCTTCCCTCCCCAACCATAGCTTTATAAGCTATGAATGGTAACCTAATCTGATTCTCTTCTAAGTTTTTGTTTTGTTTAGTGATGTGGCTTTTTTAAAAAAAATCAAGTCATTTTTTAAAAAACTTAGTTCATGTAAATATTTGGTTGAAATCTAATTTCTGTCAAAATTATTTTCAGTTTTTCCATCAGTTCTTACCAAATATAAAATTCCCCAAGTAATTTTTATTCTTTGGTTTGTTTATTTATTTATTCATCTATCTATTTATCTATTTTTATTTTTCAATTCATCTTCGCAAGATTTTGAGTTAAAAATTTTTCTCCTGTCTTTAACCTACCCCTACCCCAAAATAGCTAGCCTACTGAATACTCCTTTTTCCAATCTGTTCTCTCTTATATCCTCCCCCATTCCCCTTCCCCACCTAATTTTCTAGTAAGGCAAAATTTCTATACCCTGGTGCCTGTATATGTTATTTCCCAGTTGCATGTAAAAAAAAATTATACACATTTGTTTTTAAAACTTTGAGTTCCAGATTTTTTTCCTTCTTCCCTCCTCATCCACCCTCGCTGGGAAGATAAGCAATTCAATATAGGTCGTACATATGTAGTTACGCGAAACATTTCCATAGTAGGTATATTGTCAAAGACTAACTATATTTCCCTCTATCCTATCCTGCCCCTTACTTAGTCTGTTTTCTCCTTTGACCCTGTCCCTTTTCTTTCTTTTTTTTAAGAGGGGCAAGTGGGGTTAAGTGACTTGCCCAAGGTCACATGGCTAGTTTTTGTGTTAAGTGTCTGAGGCTGGATTTGAACTCAGGACCTCCTGACTTCAGGGCCAGTGCTCTATTCACTGTGCCACCTAGGCCCCTCCCCCCCACTTGATTTTCAGAATCCTTCTTGAGCTCTTCCATGGCTTGTAACCAGTTCATATTTTTCTTGTGAGCTTTTGAAGCAGGAATTCTGACTTTGTTGTCTTCCTCCCATTTCATGCTTTGATCGTTTTTGTCCCCCAAAAAGGAATCTTTGGTAGGATTGCTTTTCTTCTGCTTGCTTATGTTTCCAATCGTGTTTGAGCTCTTTGCCATGTTAGAACTCTGCTTCCAGAATGGAGAGAGCTTCTGCCATATTGCTGGGGGTTTTTAGCTGCCGGATCTATTACGTGGGCACCCTTTTCTGCAGCCCCCAAAAGGTCTGGCACGTTTCCACACACCCCAGGACCTCCACCCAAAACTGCAAACCAGATCCAAGCAGGTGAAAGGAAGAGTGATTACCCTCTGAATGGTCACTTGGTTGCCCTATGGTCTGTATGCCAGGAGCTCTTGGGTCAGCCCTGAGGCGCAGCTGCTGGCCTCATCCACTTTTCACCCCAGGTGCCAGACTGCACTCTTCTGTCCACCCCTTTTCTAACAGAGTTCCCCCCTGATCTTTTATTTTGGTGTTTATGGGTTGAGAAGTCTGGAAACCATCAGAGCTGCTGGTGCTTCACTCTCCCGAAGTTTGCTCTGGCTGCTGCTGGTCGGTGTTGCCCTGGGGCCAAAACCATTCAGCTCCTGCTGAATATGCTCAGCTCCCAGCATGCTGTGCTAGCCCCTTCCTGCTGGCCTGCTGGCCTGCTGGCCTGCTGGGCTGCCTTCAGTGGGAGATGGGTTTCTCTTTGTCATTTTGTGGGTTTTGTAGCTCTAAAGTTTGTTTAGAGTCATTTTTCACGTGTATAATAAGAGGGAGGAAATGGAGGTGTGGGGAAGTCCTGTTTCTAGTCTGCCGTCTTGGCTCTTCCCCTATTCTTTGTTTTATTAATAAACTCTGTGTTATATAATTCAGTTGTTTTGTTGTTGTTTTGGTTCTCCATTCTCTAAGATGATCAGTTGATCTAGTTTTCTTTTTTTTAATTAATATAAAAGTAGTTTTGATGTTTGCTTCCTTTTAGTATAACTTAAAGTTCTGTTTGTGCTATTACTTATTATTGTGGGGGTTTTTTTGTTTGTTTTCTTTATTTACTACTTTTCTTCCTATTAGGTTCCTTGACATTTTAGAGCTTTTGTTGCTCAAAATGAAATTAAAAAAAAAAATTGTCTTGTGCTTTAAAGGATCCCCCCCTTAGTTTTAAAAATGGTATTGAATTAAAATTTTATGTTTATTTAGATAGTTACCATTTTATTATATTGGTGTGACCTATGAGCAATTTAACTGAAACTAATTTTCTCAGTCTTATTGCTGATCTCTGTAGTTTTTTTTTTTTGGAGAGCAGTTGGGGTTAAGTAACCTGCCCAAGGTCATACGGCTAGGTTTTTTTGTTTGTGTGTATTAAGTGTCTGAGGCCGGATCCGAACTCAGATCCTTCTGACTCCAGGGCCGGCACTCTACTCACTGTGCCACCTAGCGGTCTGTTCTCTGTAGTTTTATTGGCATCTAGGTGGCACAGTGGATAGAGTGACAAACTTGGAGTCAAGAAGGCCTGAGCTCAAATTTGAACTGAATCATATAGTAGCTGTGTGATTATCTGGGCAAGTCACTTAACCCTGTTTGACTTACTTTCTTCATCTGTGAAATGACCTGAACAAGGAAATGACAAAGCCACTCTAGTATCTTTGTTAAGAAAATACCAGATGGGGTCACAAAAAGTTTGACACAACTGAACAACACCAACAAAAGTTTTATTAGTTAATCATTAGCAAACAGAGGCAATTTTATTTCTTTTTTTTTTTTTTTGTCAGTGTTTATACCTTTAATTATTTCCAGAACTATGGCAAGTAACAGAGAGGAAACCCCAGGGAAGTCTTTGCTTTTCAATTGGGAAAGTTTCTAATTTTTCACTATTTCAAATGATGTTAACTTTTTGTTTGAGAGAGACTTTTCATCATAAGTTCTAGGCTTATGCATTGTAGAGGGGGTTTTTTGTTTGTTTAGTCTAAATGAAGGTTGTACTAAAGGTTAAAGCCTTTGTCAAAGGTTTTTTCTGTACCTCTTGATTGGGTAGTTTGAGGTTTTTCACTCAATTTAAGAAACTTATTAAACATAATATTTGCAAGGCACAGTGTGACATGATAGGGATACCCAGGGGAAAAAATGATAATGATTATAGTGAAAAGAACAGACTCTAGAGTTAAAGGACCTTCATTAAAATTTTTCCTCTTTTGGATGCAATTTTACATTATTATTATTAAATGAATTTTGTTTTATTAAGCCTGATTAAAATGTATCTTATTCAAAGGATATTAAGAGTTTTCCTGACCGATAATATTTTTCTCTCAGGTTTTGCAGCCATGTGATTTGTTTTATCAAAGTGTTCAGTCGGGTACAGATCCACAGATGGTTGACATATCAGTAAAAGCCCTTACACTCAAGGTTGGTTAAAATATTGTTGAAAGACTTGATTTTAGTATTTTTTTTTAAAAGCAGAGCCTTTACCTATATGCCATTCCTTTTTATCAAATAAGTATTTAAGTGTTGAAAAAATACAAACCTTTATTTTGTTTTATGTATTTATTTTCTTAGTGTTTCCTTTTACTTTATCCTCTCAAAATTGAATTTTTCGAAACATTTTAAAGGAAATGGTAACTGTCTTTCATTGTCAAAATCTTTGGGCTTCTTTTTTCCCCTCAATTCATGCATTTATTAAAAAGGAATATTCATTATGTATGCCTTCTGTTCCCAAGGCTTCAGATTTGGTATGATGGGAGGAGGTTTGGTGAAGAGGAACGCACATTTTCTGCACTCTCAGTATGATATAACACTAATATATATATATATATATATATATTTTTTTTTTTTCTTTTTGTAGGAGCAATTGGGGTTAAATAACTTGCCCAAGGTCACATGGCTATTTTGCATTAAAGTATCTGAGGCTGGATTTGAACTCCAGTCCTCCTGACTCCAGGGCCAGTGCTCTATTCACTGAGCCACCTAGCTGCCCCAACACTAATATTTTTGATAAATAACTAGCTTATCTGAATTATAGTTGATGTTTATAGAACTGAGAAATGGCATTGGAATATAGACTAATGACGAATTACGTTTATGTAATACTTATGGTTTATACGATGCTTTGTATATGTATCATTTGATTTTAGTTTGCTATTCGGTAATTCTAGTGCTTTTCAGCCAATTACTTTATAATGAAGTTGGGTAACAGTATTACTAAAGGCAAAAATGGTATAGTCTATCCCTCCCCTATTCATTCATATTATTTATACCAAGTATTTTGGATATGCATTCAGTACTTTTCATAATGCAAATATTGTCTCTAGAAGTACTTTTTTCATGGCTAATTATTTTTTCTCCTAGATTTCACCTATTATTATAAATACCATAATTACTATAATGTCATCATTTTATAAAACCGTAGAAGTTAAGCATCGAGAATCATTTCCTTCTCAGCCAGATTTATGGGACAAAATGGATACAAAGAAGCTGAAAATGTGGTTTCTTGAAGAATCAAGTGATAATGAAAATGTCGCTACTGTGACAGAGTTGGTTCCCAATGGAGAGATGATAAAAATGACTGTTGACTCAATTTTTGTAGTTCTTGAAGCCGGGGTTGGTCACAGAACAGTACCAATGCTCTTGGCTAAGTCATATTTTTCAGGGGAAGGCAAAAACTGGAGTACTTTAATAAATCTTCACTGTCATCTTGAGTTAGAAGTAAGTATTCAACAGTATTATCCCTTTTTCTAATTTTACCATAAAGAATAGTATCTTAGTTTTATGTTTATTTTTGCCAGTTCATTTGATTACTTACAGTTACAAGTAGCCTTCTCAAATTTCTTATAAATTGAACTAATTTTTTTTTTCCAAATGCTTTATTAACTTCTGGTTTACTTCATTCATTTCTGCCGGATTTTGGGTTACACATTTTCTCCCTGTTTTTCCCCTACCCACCTGCCCAAAATAGCGGTCCCCCAGAATATCTCCTCTTATTTCCCAATTACATGAAAATGGGATTAATAATAGTATGTGTATATATATATTTTTTTAAACATTTGGTTTTAAAACTTTGAATTCCAGATTCATTCCCTTCCTCCCTTGTCACCCACCCTTACTGGGAAGAAAAGTAATTCAGTATAGGTTGTACTTGTGTAGCTAATGTAAAACATTACCATAGTAGATATATTGTAGAAGGTTGATTATATTTCCCTCCCTCCTATCCCACCTCCCACTTGTTCTGTTCTCTACTTTGGTCCTGTCCCTTTTCAAAAGTGTGTGCTTCCAATTTCCCTCCTCCCTAGCCTGCCTTCCCTTCCATCATCCCCCCTCTCATACCTTTCCCCCCTACTCTCCTCTAGGGTGAGGTACCCTATTTAGTGTGTTTGTCATTCACTCCCTGAGCCAAGTTTAATGAGTATAAGGTTGACCCATTCCCTTATCCCTTCCTGTTCTTCCCCTCTGTTGTACCCATTTTCCCTTGCCTCTTCTATATGAGATTGTTTAATCCTTTCTGTCTCTCTCCATCTCCTCTCATTATATTCCTCTCTCACCTCTTAATTTCAATTTTTAAGTATCATCCCTTCCTATTAAATTGGTCCTGTGTCCTCTTATCTATGTATACTTGTAAGCATATACACACATTAACATATGTATTCGTTCGCCTATATATCCTCTGATATAGACTATATATATATATATATACATACATATATAATTTCTATTCCCTTCAACTATTTTCATATTGAGAAAAGTTTCATCAGTTACAATTATCATTTTTCCATGTAGGAATATAAATAGTTCAACTTTGATAAATTCCTTTTAGCAGTAACTTTTTAACTAAATTAAGACTTTTATTTGTAGAAACAGTTTTGTATGTTTAATTAATAGAACATTAATTTTTACTTAAAATTTAAGAAATTCAAATTTCTGCTGTAATACACTGATGGAATCATAGAATTAGAAGGGTATCTCAAAAGTTAACACTGGAGTAACAGGAATAGGCTACCTTCCAACACACCTGATTATAGTTTTTATAACTCCAATGACAGGACGTTCTTGTGTACATTGTCCTAAAATATGCCTCTTATAACTTTTACATATTGTTTTGCTTTCTGAAGTTAAACAATAAGTATACTACTTCTGTGTAATATTTCATTGTATTTTAAAATATTTCAATATAATTCTTATTTTCCTCCAATTTTTTTTTTATATTTCTCAATTGTATTTTGGTTTGACTTATTAATCTAGTGGGCCAGTTTCTTTATATACTTATCTGTTTTCATATAATATTTCTATGTTAAAATTTTTCCATTTTATTAAAGCTATCAAAAAAGGTACTTTTTGAGCGGCAGAGCTGAGGAGAGCTGAGGGAGGTAGTGCTCGCGTGGGAGCCACCTACCCACCGGGAGAGAGAGGGAGCGGGCGCGGGAGGGAGAAAGGAGCAAGCTAGTAAGGAAGGACTGCGCGCTCGGGGCCGGGGCCGGGGCCGGGGCACTGGAGCTGAGCGAGCTGCGGCGGCTGTAGCTGCAGGAGCAGCCAAGGGGACACCGCCCCCGTCCCCCTTCCCCTGCCCCCACCCCCTCCCCCGCGTCGTCTCCCGTGCCAACCACCTTTGGTTTTTGCTCCCTCGAGGGAGCAGCGTTCGAGGACTTGTCACCGTGAAGTGCCGCCATGTCTGACCGGAAAGCAGTGATCAAGAACGCAGACATGTCTGAGGACATGCAGCAGGATGCGGTGGACTGTGCCACGCAGGCTATGGAGAAATACAACATAGAGAAAGACATTGGTGCCTAAATCAAGAAGGAATTCGACAAGAAATATAACCCCACGTGGCATTGTATTGTGGGCCGAAATTTTGGCAGCTACGTCACACGTGAGACAAAGCATTTCATCTGTTTTTACTTGGGTCAAGTTGCAATCCTCCTCTTCAAGTCCGGCTAGGTGGCGCGGTGGTGGAGGCGGGCAGCAGTGGTGGCAGGCGGAGCTGGGACTGTTATATGCACTGAAGGCTGGCACCAGGATTTCCTCTCCAATGGCTGTGCTACTGCATGGATTGTATACTCAACTTCATGTGTATATGTTGCAGTAAAAAAAAAAAAAAAACCACAAAAAAACCTACTTCTGTTTAGTTGCCTGGGGAAGAAGGCTGCTTTCTGTTTAATTAAAAAAAAGATATACACCCCCCCCCCAAAAAAGGTACTTTTTGAAGCTTTTCATAATATAAAATCTTTTCCAGATAATTGAAGCCAGATTTAAAATTTTTGAACTTGTTTGAAGCATACTTTATAACTTTGCACTGAATTTAGTCTGCGGCATTCAGGAAATTCAGAGCATCACATAAAGAAATCTGGATTTCTGCTACTAGTATTAGAATATGAATGCCTGATTTTTTTTCCCCACAATATCTCTTTAGGTACATTACTTCAATGAAATGTTTGGTGTGTGGGAACCTTTACTTGAACCTTTAGAAATTGATCAAACTGAAGATTTTAGACCATGGAATCTTGGAATAAAGGTATGTATGATTTCAGATGAATTTAACACATTTTACTGGAAAAATTAAATAATTGAGTAGATGTCTTCTATATAGAACAGTGATTATGTGACTCTGAGGGCAACAATGAAAGATTAATATTCTGGGCCTAGCAAAGCATGCATCTTTTTCTAACCACTGAATAAATGAAACTTTTTAAAAATGGGAGACTATGTTTTATACTTAGCACAACTTGTAAAATGTTGCTTATCTCTGACATTCTTGAACTTCTTCGTGGTATATAGTTCTTGGAGATTAAAGAATTTTTAAAGTATAAAGGAAACTTAGGGATATATGCCTAATTGTTTTAATTTTAAATATTAATATTTAATTTAATTTAATTAACATTTAAAATATAATTTTAATTTTAAGGAAACTGAAGCCTAGAGAAGTTAAATATTTTGTTCAGGGTTGGAGCTGGGACTTTATGTAATGTTATTCCCTATGCAGCAATTTAATCTATGGGATGCATTTTGTATGTTTATTGTTAGTTACAAGATTGGGGTGTATGGGTTTTCAAGGAGCACTAGCACCCCTGTTATGAGGACTTCCTGAGCCCCTTTCAGTACTACTTTTCCACTTTTGGTGTCTGCCTGGCACTGAACTCTCACCTATGGCTCCAAGAATCTATAGCATGGGAAATGGGAAAGCAATATCGTGTGCCTGGTGGGCAGGATGAAATTACCAGTACTATAAAAGAATATGTTGAAGCAGGAGTGTTAATCCCTACAACCACACGATGGAATAATTCTTTCTGGTCAGTACAAAAGTTAGAGGGGACATAGAGAATGATAGTGGATTACAGACAATTGAATAAGGTGATTCCTTCCTTGTGTGCCGCTGTTCCACATATCGTTACATTAATAGAAAGGATCCAGAAATATGATGGGACTTCGTAAGCAGTTATTGATTTAGCCAATGCTTTCTTTATTATCCCAATAGATTCTAAACAATGGGGCCAATTTGCTTTCACTTGGCAGGGCAGACAATAAATATACTTTTACCCGTTTGCCACAAGTATTTCTGCATGCCCACTGTTTGTTATAGGATTGTGGCTGAACATTTGAATGAATTGGAGCTACCTGGTATACAACTTACTTGCTATATAGATGGTAATATACTAGAGGGAAAATTGTAAAAGAAGTGGAGAAGAGTTTGACATTTCTAATTGAGCATATGAAAAACAAAGGGGTGTGTGTGAGGGGGGATTAATCCCACAGAGATTCAAGGGCCAGTTGAAACCATATGGTATACAATGAAATAAGGGACTGTGAGAAATTCTCCAGCAAGCCCAGCAAAAAGATGCAGGATTTTCCTATCCCTGCCAATAAGAAAGAGATCTAAAATTTATAGGATTCTTTGAATATTGAAGGTACTACATTCCACATCTGGGACAGATTTTTAAACCCTTATATAAAGTTACTTGGAAGAGATGTGAATTTGATTGGGGACTTGAGCAGAATAAAGATTTTGAAGAAGCCAAGGCTGCTATACAACTTTCCTACATTTATGGCCTATGCAAAATGACCTGGTGGAATTACAAGTGACTGTCCAGTATGAATAGGCAAACTGGAATATATGGCAAAAGCAACAAGGGCAAAATGTACCCTTAGCAATTTGGTCTAGGAAATTCCCTTCATCTGGAGTTCCATATACCCCTTTTGAAAAGCAGTTGTTAGTTGCGTGTTCGACTTTGGTAGAATCCAAACAACTGACTCTGGGCCATAAAAAAATATTAAGATCCAGAATCCTGATTATGACATGGGTAATGAGTACCCTAGCTTCTCACAGAATTGAACATGCACAAGAGGTTTTCTTAATTACATGAAAATGGTATATTCAAAATAGATCTAAAATAGGCAACAATGGAGTTTCTACTCTACATGAATCTATAGCAAACATAGATCCTGAGGGAAATGATAATACTCTGTGAAGCAAAGCAACAGATGGTATAGCCTTTGGTAAAATGGAATGAGGGATATTAATTGAAAAAACAAAAGAAACAGGTGATATTCACAGCATTGATGGTGACCATGAATTTGCTGGTGTAGTTCTCTGTTACAAAATGTAACAGACTCTCCACATAGAAGACAGAAGCAAGACATACGTTCAGACACCAGAAAGCCAAATCCCAGCACTAGAAAACTGAATTCCTCATAGCAACAAAGAAATTTATACACAGTAATACTGCAGAGAGCAATACCATCCTAAAACCATCCCACAAACACTCACAAGCCTAGTTGTCTCCTTGCCTGCATCTTATTTCCTCCTGTTCGAACTGCTCTGACTCCTAGCTTCCTCTCAGCTCCCTTCCTGCTCCCCCTGTTTAGCACACTCCTCCCATCACAAGTTCCATGTAATTACATTCAACCCATTTAGGGGCAGGGAAGCTCTTCAGATTGCCACTCCCATTACAAACATATACCAAGAAAAAGTCAAAATGGGTACATGATTTAGATGTAAAGGGTGATACTGTAAGCAAATTAGGAGATCAAGAAATAGTTTGCTTCTCAGATCTGTATAGTAGGAAATAATTTATGACCAAACAAGAGATAGAGAACATTAAGAAAGGCAAAATGGCTGATTTTGATAACATTAAATTGAAAAGGTTTTGTTCAAACAAAGCCAGTGCAACTGAGATCAGAAGGGAAGCAGAAAATTGGAAAACAATTTTTTTAGCCAGTGTCTCTGATAAAGTCCTCATTTCTAAAATATATAGGGAACTGCATCAAATTTATAAGAATACAAGTCAATCCTCAATTTAAAAAAGTCCAGAGGGTATGAACAGGCAGTTAGTTTCCCGAGGAGGAAATTAAAGCTAGGCGTAGTTATGTGAAAAAAATGCTATAAATCCCTATTGATTAGAGAAATGCAAATCAAAACAACTCTGAGGTACCACATCATACCTATCAAATTGACTAACGTGACAAAACAGGGAAATGTTAAATGTTGGACAAGATGTGGGAAAATTGGAACACTGTACATTTCTGGTGGAGTTAAGAACTGGTCTGACCATTCTGAAGAGCAATTTGGAACTATGGCCAAAGTGCATTCCCTTTGAACCAGCAATACCACTACTAGTCTATATCCCAAAGAAATCATTAAAGAGTGGAAAGGACCTCATGTACAAAAATATTTATAGCAGCTCTTTTTGTCGTGGCCACGAATTGGAAATTGAGGGGATCTCCATCAAGTAAGGGATGACTGAACAAGTTGTGTTATATAAATGTAATGGAATACTATTGTTCCATAAGAACAAAACGAGCAGACATATTTTAGAAAAACCTGGAAAAACTTAAACAAACTGATGCTGAGTGAAGTGAGCAGAACCAGGAGAACATTGTACACAGTAACAGCCACATTGTGTGATGACTAACTTTAATAGACATAGCTCTTCTCAGCAATGCAGGGATCTAAGACAATTCAAAAAGACTTGTCATGAAAAATGCTATCCCTATCCAGAGAAAGAACTATGGAATCCAAATGCAGATAGGAGCCTATTTTCTTTTTTGTTTATATGTTTTTCCTTTATTGTGGTTTTTTCCTTTTGTTCTGATTTATCTTTCATTTCATTACTAATGTGGAAATAGTTTAACATAATTACACATGTATAGCCTGTATCATATTGCATATGGTTCTTGGGGAGGAGTTAGAGGAGGGAGAAGTAAAGTTTAGAATTCAAAATCCTATAAAAGTGCATGTTGAAAACTGAAAATAAATTTCATTAAAAAAAAAAAAAGCAGTAAGTGCTCAGGTTAGGAGTTGATCTTAGATTTTTTTTTACCTTCTAGTCCAGTGCTCTGCCAACACATGGTTCCTTGGGCAGGAATTCCTGCCCTTAAGGTGCTTCACAGTCCTATATATCCTTACAAAGTTTGATCACCTGTGCTCAAATAGACTATATTATATATATGTATGTATACATATATATGTATGTATATGTATATGTAGACTTCTATAAAATAATAGTAAATATTACATTGTGAGTCAGCCTTTAATAGTCCAAGATTTTCCCTCTCTTTTTTAGGCATTTACAATTTCTCTACTAATTTCTGTTCAGATGATCAAATTTTGTAAACTGCTGGTGTTTTTTCATTTGTGAGAAGTGTTTTGGAGGTGTTCCTTTTCTTTTTCTTCTTAGCTTAGAGAGCTATCATAGGTTTTTAGAGGAGGAGCGAGCAGAGTTTATCTTCCATTTTCCCTGTCAGAATATGTTGTTGAAACTAAAGAGGATTCATGAAAGAATTAGAAGAAATATTCAGGGCTGAAAACAACAGACCCTCTAATTTGTCATATTTAAGGGAAGACTATGTAAACTTGAGATACCTAGGAGAGCAATGAAGGGGAAGGGAAGGGGCAACAATGGAAGGGTAGCAGGTATTCATCTGTCCCTAAAACTGGGGCAGCTACTAAGACCAACAAAAGTAAGTCAGCTTGCTGGTTCCCTCTGAAATGGAGTATTGGGTTGATGCTTTTTTAAAAGTAGAGGGAGTTTCCACCAAACTTCTCCTTACCTCTCACTTCTAGAGTAGACTGGCATTTTAAAAATGGAGTTGAGAAGGGCAGGGGAGGTATTTAAATTAAGATGTTTTTTGGCAGTGGCAGGAGGATAGTCTTGATCGTCTTTTTAAAAGCTGATTTTATAACTTGGGATGTTTTTTATACCAACTTCTTTCTGGGACTGTTGGATCCATTTTCATTTAATGCTTATGGGTGATTAGGTTTTTGCTTTTCTATTTTTCTTTTGTAAGGGTGAGTTCTCATTGTTGTCCCTAATTCCATAATACTCAATTGTATAATTAAGATTATAGCTCTTAATTTTAAAAATTACACATGTATTTTTAATGGAATATAATTATTTTGGTTTCTAATTTTATCTTTATCTAAAAAAATTTTTGGTAACATTTTAGATTAAAAAGAAAGCAAGGAAGGCCTTGGTTGAATCGGAAACTGAGGAGGAAAACTACAAAGTGCCAGAGTACAAAACAGTAATCAGCTTCTATTCAAAAGATCAATTGAACATTACATTATCTAAATGTGGCCTTGTAATGTTGAATAATTTAGGAAAGGTAAGAAATTAATTTCAGTTTAAATAACATGGTCCTCCTTTTAATTTACCTATTCCTAATCTTAACTAAGAAGTAGATTATTTGATTTGATAAGATTTTTTTATGGTTATGTATATTCCTCAGTGGGGCAGCTAGGTGACACAGTGGATGGAGTGGCAGACCTGAAGTCAGAAGTTCATCTTCCTGTGTTAAAATCCATCCTCACACATTTAGCTAGCTGTGTGATCCTGGACAAGTCATTTAACACTATTTGCCTCAATTTTCTCATCTGTAAAATGAGCTAGAGAAGGAAATGGCAAACCACTCCAGTGTCTTCGCCAAAAAAACCCCAAATTGTGTCATGAAGAATTGAACCTAGCTGAAATAACTGAACAATAGCAAGAACAAAATTTTCCTTATTGTTTATAGTATTTCTGTTTTCTGTTCTTATACATTTGATTTAAAATATATTTTGCTTATTAGGCATTTGCAGAAGCTGCTGTTCAAACTTCAGATGTCTTTACAAAGGATCAAGCACCATTTATGATTTTCAATTCTCTTGGAATTACTATCTCTGTGTCAATGAGTGATTCTTTTCGTGTTCTTAATGTTCCTGTGGCAAAAGCATATGAATTAGAAAATGAACAGAGTTTAAGTATGGATTATGTCAGAAGTCATGATGGTGATCAGTTTAGTGCAATGACCAGCCTAAGCAGCAAACTTTTTTTCATTCTGCTCAGTAAGTTTCACATTTTAAAAAGTATTTTTCTTTAAGGAGATTTATTGTACTGATATGTAGCATACATGTTTTAACTTATACTCAGATATAACCTACTTAGTGTTAATTTGTTCCGGGAACATGTCTTGTTGGGCATTTAGTTTTATGAGAACAGTTTCATAAATGGCAACTCAGTGACATTCTATTTGGGTTTTGTGACTATAGTAGAGTTTGACTATAGGATTAACTCTATTATTTCAAGATGATATTGGCAGAATTTCAGAGTTGAAAAGAGTGGCATAAGCCATGGAATCTAAACAGTACTTTAATGGAAATTCCATCTGTCAAACCCATAAAAAGTGCCATCCAGTTTGTTTGTTCTTTTTTCACAATCACTAGGTAGACAGTATGATGTTGGAATACTACTGTGGTATAGAAACAGTGAGTTGGTGGACTTAGAAAAATATGGAAAGACTTGAGCTATGAAGGAAGATGTTATTCCCTAGGAAACACAGAGGACAAAAAAGTATAGTACAGTCTTATGTAGATGCATATAATGATAGATGTCTATATATGAACGATTATAGATATCTAAATATTTGTATGTGTATGCAAGTATCTTTGTATATATGTTTTTGGGTAATGTGTATGTATGTGTGTATGTAAGTATATATGTATATGTGTGTATGGGTGTGTGTGTGTAAGTATATATGTATATGTGTTTATGGGTGTGTGTGTGTGTGTAAGTATATATGTATATGTGTGTATGGGGGTGTGTGTGTGTAAGTATATATGTATATGTGTGTATGGGTATGTGTGTGTATGTAAGTGTATATGTATATGTGTATATGGGTATGTGTGTGTAAGTATATATGTATATGTGTTTGTGTGTGTGTAAGTATATATGTATATGTGTGTATGGGTATGTGTGTGTATGTAAGTGTATATGTATATGTGTGTATGGGTATGTATGTGTGTGTGTAAGTATATATGTATATGTGTTTATGGGTGTGTGTGTGTGTGTGTGTAAGTATATATGTATATGTGTGTATGGGTGTGTGTGTGTAAGTATATATGTATATGTGTTTATGGGTGTGTGTGTGTGTGTAAGTATATATGTATATGTGTGTATGGGGGTGTGTGTGTGTAAGTATATATGTATATGTGTGTATGGGTATGTGTGTGTATGTAAGTGTATATGTATATGTGTATATGGGTATGTGTGTGTAAGTATATATGTATATGTGTTTGTGTGTGTGTAAGTATATATGTATATGTGTGTATGGGTATGTGTGTGTATGTAAGTGTATATGTATATGTGTGTATGGGTATGTATGTGTGTGTGTAAGTATATATGTATATGTGTTTATGGGTGTGTGTGTGTGTGTGTGTAAGTATATATGTATATGTGTGTATGGGTGTGTGTGTGTAAGTATATATGTATATGTGTGTATGGGTGTGTGTGTGTAAGTATATATGTATATGTGTGTATGGGTGTGTGTGTGTAAGTATATATGTATATGTGTGTATGGGTATGTGTGTGTATGTGTGTGTGTAAGTATATATGTATATGTGTGTATGGGTGTGTGTGTGTGTGTGTGTAAGTTTATATGTATATGTGTGTATGGGTATGTGTGTATGTATATGTATATGGGTATGTATGTGTATGTGTGTAAGTATATATGTATATGTGTTTATGGGTATGTGTGTGTGTGTGTAAGTATATATGTATATGTGTGTATGGGTATGTGTGTGTGTGTGTGTGTGTGTAAGTATATATGTATATGTGTGTATGGGTATGTGTGTGTGTGTGTGTGTGTAAGTATATATGTATATGTGTGTATGGGTATGTGTGTGTATGTGTAAGTATTTATGTATATGTGAGTATGGGTGTGTGTGTGTGTGTGTAAGTATATGTGTGTATGGGTGTGTGTGTGTCTGTGTGTAAGTATATGTGTATATGTGTGTATGGGTGTGTGTGTGTCTGTGTGTAAGTATATATGTATATGTGTGTATGGGTATGTGTGTGTGTGTAAGTGTATGTGTATATGTGTGTATGGGTGTGTGTGTGTGTAAGTATATGTGTATATGTGTTTATGGGTATGTGTGTGTATGTGTGTGTAAGTATATATGTATATGTATGTATGGGTGTGTGTGTGTAAGTATATATGTATATGTGTGTTTGGGTATGTGTAAATCTCATGCTTAATAATAGCCTTGGGGTGGGAGAAAGGAAAGAACAGGAAAAAAGTAAAAAGTGCACATCAGAGAACAAAAGAAAAAAAAAGGAAGAAAAGAAAAGATGGACAGCTTGGAATAAAATGTGCAGTAAATGATCGCAATGTATGGCTGTATCAGTTTTGTCAGCTGGGCTAGGAACTAGCAAAGGAAAATCTTGAATGCGGAAACTCTCTTTATCAATTCAGATCTTCACCTTCTCTCTGACTTCTATTTTTAAGAGAATTTCGTAGAGCGCTGAGTCAAGGATCCTTTGCTAAGGATCACATAGCCAATATGTTCCAGAGGCAGGATTTGAACCTGTATTCCCCTAATTCTGAGATTCTTTTCCACACATTATACCAAATTGCCTCTCAACTTAATCTGTCAATAGACAGCCATTTAAGAGCTCTCTGTGTCCTAAGCATTGTGGTAGGTGTAGGAAATACAAGTTTAATAAATTTAACATTTCATACTTACTGGGAGATTCCATTTCAATAGAAGAGACAACAAAGACATATAAAATATATATAGAAAGAGGATAAGGACAAATCCTAATTAGTTAAATACAGAATATTTTGGCAAGAGAAGTACTAGTAGCAGAGGAAATCAGAAATCAAAATCACATGGATGGTGATTCTTAGAATGAATCTTGAAGAAAGATTCTGTAAGGCAGAGTTGAGAAAGGAGTACATTCTCCATGCATAGAACAGCCAATACAAAGTCACTGACATTGGAGATGGCATATTGTATGTGAGGAACAAAAAGAAGGTCAGTTGATCTGGATTACTGAGTGGAGTAGGGGGAGTAATGTTAAGCTTTTCTCATCTATGATGTGGTCAATCTGAGATCAGGAAGAGTAATATTCCATTCTAGTTCATTCCCTCACCTTGCTTTACTGCCCTCTGTTACATGCAAAAAGGTATTTGCTTCCTCAAGATGCGTCCAAAACTTAACTGCTTTCTATTTGAATAACTTTTCATATATATAGACCAAAGTGTCTAGTTATTTTTGTTGTGTAGCATCATCTTATTTATCCCAATGACTTGACACACTCTTATTACTTTCAAATTAAGATCTTGTTCACATCTTCTTTATATTTTTGATTGGTTCTGTAACTAGTTTATACTTTTGATTGTAGTTTAATAAAAAAAAAAAAAGCCATTCTGGATTAATGAGAGTATCAGGGTATAGCTCTATAGCATCTTGTTAATTACATTAATTGAGATCCCAGTGCTCTGGGATACTCCCTATAATACTTATTTATTGAAATTTCTCAAAGATAATATTGTCATTTTATTTCCAGATTTTAATGGTAATCTATAAATTTCAGTAATAAATATACTTGTATCTTAATTATTGGTATAATAAAAGTTGAGATAAATAACCCCATCGAAATTTGTTAATGAGACTATTCTCTGGATATCTCATTTGTGAAATATATTTTTATTTTGATTTAGCACCTGAAAACCATTCTACTGCTGATAAGATTCCTTTGACAAAAGTGGGTCGACGTCTATATACTGTTAGACACAGAGAGTCTGGTGTTGAAAGATCTATTGTTTGTCAAATTGATACAATTGAAGGAAGTAAGAAGGTTACAGTTCGATCTCCAGTGCAGGTATTTTGTGATTTGACTTTAAGAAAAAAATCATACTATAGTTATACTCACATATGAATTTTTTGTAAAATTTTTTCAGAACTGTATTTTATGAGTATAATATATCATATCCTAGTAATCACCTTTAGAAAAACGTTTTTTTTTTAAGTCACTTTACTGCTTTTGAAAGTCTTCATTCTACTATATGGAACATTTTGTTTCATAAGTTTCTAAGTAATATAATTATCATTTATATTCATGGTAGGATAATTTAGTGCTGTCTGTGCCTCTTAGTTGCTTTATATTTGCCAAGTTAGAATACTTGAATTAGAGTTACGAGTAAAGTCTGCTCCCAATTATTCATATACTTATTATCTTCTTTTTGGCCTATTGAAAATAGCTTTTTATTCCCAAATTTACATTTTCCACTGAATGTGTTGGAGACTGTCAATGGTTTGTGCTTTGGGTATAAAATTCAATTTTTATGTTAGGATGTTTGATGTGTGATTAACAGAGCATTTTACTGACTCAATCATAAAGTACCTTAAGCAAAATAAAAATTATCTTCAAATATCTCATTTTAAATTTTACATGCACCTATCTTTTATTAGCATGTATGTATATTAGGTAATTGAGTTTATATAGCAGGTATGTTTAGTTTCCTAAGCACACTTTTAAACTAATGTACAACCCAAAGTGGTCGTTTGATATTCTCTCGTCTCTCTCTTTTCTGCCTGTTCTCCCCACCTCCATGTTTCCTCCAGACTTAATAGTATGTTGATTTCTTGCCAAAATATATATTGTCCCAAGCAGCCTAGTAAGTTGTGGTTCTGCTGTTTTCTTGGTTTGTATCTCAGCCTCCTAAAAGGCAGTAATTTTATTCTCCATAAAATTTACGAGTCATGCTGTCAAGATTAGTCGTGTATATCTAACCACAATTAACAAAGTAGCATGTAACATTTGAGGTGGAACAATGACATCAAATAGAAACAGATCCTTGTGGGCTTCATGTTGACTTAGAAAACCACAATTTAACATTATTCCCTATTGTATTTTCTTTCTTCTGTTAAGCATTTTAATTATATCTTAATCTAGTTCAGCCTACACTGGAGAGTTTTGTAGAGTATAAGCTGGTGAGGTTTGATACCGCTGTGGTAGAACATTAGCAGAAAAATATTTTTTGAAGATTTTACTTGCTTTAAGACCTTCTTAATTTATTAAGATTTAGGGGGGGTCACTAATTTGAAGGCAGGCAATAATTTGGTATATTAATTTTATGCTTAATTATGTAAATATTACCAATATTTTTACAATTTTGTAAATGCCTATAAGTACAACTAGCAAAGGTCCAACCTTCTCCAATAACTTGGAGTATAACTTTGGAGAAATTAGCCTATTTTTGCTCATTTTTTCATTTTGTGTGAAAATAATGAATAAGTGTTTTTTGTCTACTATCTTCAAAATGACTTATTTGTATTTGTTTTTAATTATTTTGATTTTGTAGATACGAAATCATTTCTTAGTTCCATTGAATATTTATGAAGGTGACACATTGTTGGGAACTGCTTTACCAGAAAATGAATTCAACGTGCCATTGACATCTTATCGGTGAATAAAAGAAATTTGCGATCCATTTAGCCTTTTAAAGTTCCTTTTAGTATTACTTGTTTATGACCATGAAGAAATTACAAAATAAAGATTTGGCCTATTTGTATTAGTGTATACAAACACACACCCACACACCCACACATACAGTATCTATCTCAAGTTAAACAAAACCCCAAATATAAATATCTAAATTTTTATGTACAGTGATGCAATATTTCCACTCCTGAAAGGATTCATGGAAATATTCATCAAAAATTCTACTAATATAACATAGATAATTTTGATGTATAGAAATTTAATTGATAAGCAGTATTTTAGAAATATATTCATTATGTGAAGAGACAGACACACTCAGTGCCTTAATATTTAAACTGCTAAGAGTTGTTTAATTGCAGTATATATCAGACTTTAAGTTATGGTTATCTTTAAATATTGAATGCTTACTGTAATTATTACTAAAGCATATTGGCCATAGAAATTTAAATATTTCCCCAAATAGAACTTAAATTCTACATAAGGGTAGAAGTATGCCATAACAAGAAATAATTCTTTTAAGATTTGCATTCCTGAGCATCCTATTTTATGGGAAAGGTATAGATAACCTAACATTTCCCTGAATTACAGGAATTGATGCGTCTTGACTTTTGTTTGTGAGCCTTTATAACTTGGAGGATGGGGATGTACTTAATAGTATTAGGGAAGCTTCATTCAAAATAATTACAAAATTCATAAAATAAATAGGAGGCAGTATTCTAATTCACACACAAGACATGTATATATAGTCATAAAATGCTAAAGAAGTTAAGAATGACCTCTAACTTCTGGGGCTATTTGTTGTTCGTGTTTGGGCTGCATTAATATAATAAAAATGATTCTACTGCCTAATTAATTGAAAGTTTTACTATGTATCAGCGGAAGTACCAAAGGGACATTTTATAAAATTAAACAAAACAAAACAAAAAAACCACAACAAATTTAATGTGGTAGAAGAGAAAGTCATGAATGTTAAGAGAATTAAAAGGAAAAAAAATAGAAATGAAGGAAGAACACTTGCAGACCTCAAATTATCGTATAAAAAGTATTGTATAAAAAGAACTATTATATACTTGTTTAAAAAAAAGAAAAAATACGTCATTGGAATACCGACAAGGAAGAATAAAAAAAATTAAATAATACAGCATTTCCTTACTGAAAATATTTGGGAAGGTACTCTGTTGTCAACTGCTAGTAAAATTAGAAACAATTTTGGCAGAAATTAAATTTAGACCAACATCTTATGCAATAAACAACAAAAGTTGAAAATAGATGTGTAACCTGGTATAATATGAAAATATGCATATATTATACACACATATATACATATGTTTATGTATATGTGTATGTGTGTGTGTGTTACAGTCAGATAGTTGGAAGAAAGTTAAACAATAGAAGTGATTACAAAAGATAAAATATATATTTACAATCACATATAATTAAAAGGCTTCTATATGAATACAATTAATGCCACTATGATAAGGGAAGCTGCGGATTGGGGGGAAAATCTTTATATCAGATATCTTTGATAAGGGTCTGATACCCAAGATATATAAGATAATTGCACAACGTTGTGGAACTAGTGATAAGAAACATTTTGTGTACTGCTATACTTGGTTGATGTGTTGATTAGATTTACTGTTTTACTTCCTCCCATATTTTTAGTGTAAAGAATATCTTTAGGTGAGAAGAAATGTTGTAAACATAAGAAGTATCCCCCAGAATATATAATGGGCTAATATAAGAATATAGAATGAAAAGTTCACAAGAGACAATTTTTTAGGGAGATCCATATTAATTTTAACAGTCAAATGGAATTATTACAAAATATTCAATAACATTCATGTATTTACTTTATAAAAATTTTAAGACTCCTTTTGTTAAATAAGATGCTCTGAGCTGATTAAAACCATTAATGATTATTGAGTACATATTTTGCTTCTCTCATTAGGAAGTCACATTTCCCTGATAACTTTCATGTGCTTATATTTGTAAGAAAGATCTAAAAGTTTTATTTAAAGTTCCTTATCCCTCACACTAGAAGTCTCAATTTATTAGTCTGATTATTGTTTTTCTTGATGTTTTATTTTTTTCATGCATAATATCCAGTGCTTAAGGACTGAAAAACTACTACTGAAAAACTTAGGACTTTTTACATTGAAGTACTTGTTTTGGGGTTTTTTTTTTTATTTTATTTTTTTACTTTGGCCTAGATAGTTTTCTCACACATTCTTTGCTTTCAGTAAGTTTTGTGAGCTAAATAGTATGTCTCTACAACTTCAGCTAGTTAATCTTGAAGTTCTTGAGCAGAAACTGTTTTATGATGAAAATTTGGATTATAGCATGAACTTTACATCTGGGAAAATACCACCATTTTCAAATGAAAGTGTACCATATTACAAAAGAGCTGTTTTGCTTTACTTATCCAAACTTTGTTAAAACATGTGGTCCTTTCAGACACTTAATAAAAAAAAAAAACTATCGGTGTGACCCTGTAACCCACTTAACCCCAGTTGCCTTCCAAAAAGCAAAAAACCCAAAACAAAACATGTGGTCTTTCATACAAAATTATTATGGTCTCCATCTAGTATTTAGGGTACTATCTAATTAAGCATTTAATTTTTTGAGCAGCCCTCCTGATTGTTATTGAAATCTAATTAAATATCTAAATCCTAATATAGGATAACTGCATAAAAATTTTTTAAAAGTACGTATATTAGTTTGTTTCTAAAAAAACATTTCAAGTCATTACAAGTTGATTTTTTTCCTTATAGATCAGTCCTTTTTTTGAAACCAGATGGTGAAGAATATGAACCATGTGACCCAATCAGCTTTGAAGAAATTATAAAACATGAGGGAATCCTTCTAGAAAAGAGATGTAGAGCTTTATACTCTGCTAAGACAGCGTTTATCATTAATATTGTACCTGAAAAAGATAAATTGACATCAATGTCAGCATATTCAGATGATGGATGGGATTTACCTTACATAATTCATTTATGGCCTCCTGTTGTTCTTCGCAATTTTCTTCCTTACAAAATTGCTTATTATCTAGAGGTACTTATTAAAAAGTTTTATGTCTTCAGTTTGGTAATTGAAGCTTGATAAAGATAGGAAAGAAAAAATTAATTATACTATACTGGTTTAATTTGTAGTATTAAAAAGGAATATCTAGGACAATGGAAATGCAATACAAAGTGATTTAAAATAAAGAAATATTGATGTGCCAGGCCTAGTAGGATAGAAGTGTTTTCAAAATGTTGGCTATGAAGTAAATTGCTGTGTAATATATTAATATTTAGGATGTTGATTAGAGATCTGGTATTAGAGTCAGGAAGACCTGTGTTAAGTCTCATGTATTAAGACACATATTGGTTATGGGATCCCAGGCAGGTTTTTCAGTTTCTCAGGGTTTCAGATTGGCATCTCTCTGAGACTGTATATTGCAAAGAAGATACTGTTCCACATTGGCAATGAAAATTCCACTTAAGACCTCCATATACAAATGAAATTACTATAAAATTTTTTTTAAATTATAAAATTAGGTTTGTGTACCTGCTACAAAAATTTTGGCCCCAGTACTAAAAATAGAAATTAAGTATAGGAAATCCTTTAAAACCTTATTCTCAAAAGAAAGCAAAAGTTTTATAAACATTTGTATTCTAAGTAACAAGATTTTTTCTAGAATAGTTTTTAAAGTTGGCAGAAACTGCACTTCTTTAGGTGTAGGGCAATATGAGAGTGAAAATTGATGTAGAGAGAAAAATTTTACTTTCTTGTCAGGATACTTTCTTCCAAATGAAGAATGACTTGTATGCCCTATTATTAGTTCATTTACTAAGTGCTTTAGACTACATACATATATATAAATATACATGTGTGTATGTATGTATATACACACAGACACACACACACACACACATATATCCCTCCCCTAACTTTTATTTGCATAGCATTTAGGAGCATTGGTGGTAGAAAGCCAGCTACCTATTTTAATTACCACCAACTTCATTCACATCATCCTGGCTCCCATACCTAATCAGGTTTCCCACTATAAATACTTGCCCTTTGCTTCTTATCTCTCTGAATCTAAATATAATAGGGTATGCTATGGACACTTATGTAAATAGGTTTCACTTACTCAAATTTTCTGATCTAGATAGATTTATTGAGATGGATTTTTTGATAAAGTTTTCATTGCTGCATCTGATTTCAAAAATATTTTTCTATCTATTTTTATGTACAACGTAATTTTAACTATCATTGAAAATGGGTAGACTTTTTCATGTTATTCAGAAGTAAATTTTTCTTCTTTTTTTATTACAGGGAAATGAACTTAGAGTTTTCACTCTAACAGAGGGTTGTTCAACACAGATTTACACTGCAGAGCTGGATAACATTAGACTGCATTTAAAGTTAATTGACTATCTTGACCTAGATTGGAAAAGTGAATATCAAATAAGATCTAATCAACATGACATTAGTTTTATTAGTTTCATTTGTGTCACTGAGATAGAAAAGACAGAATTAGTTATTGCAATTCATTTGACTTACACTACTGGCCAGGCAATTGTAGCATTTCATAGTCCTTATTGGATGGTGAATAAAACTGGTCGGATGTTACAGTACAAAGCAGATGGGATCCATCGAAAGCATCCTCCTGATTACAAAAAGCCAGTTCTCTTTTCTTTCCAGCCTAAACACTTTTTTAATAATAACAAGGTATGTAACTTTAGACTTCTTTTACTCTGTCTACTTTACTGTTCTTCAGAATTCTGAATTAGTTTCCTTGTCTGCAAAATAATAATTGCACCTATGAATCTCTTATGACTGTTTAATAAGTACATAACAACCTTTTCAAATCTTAATATGCTATGTAAATATGAATTTTTGCTGCTGCTTTTGTTGTTACACAAACTTATTCATGTCAAGAAATGCCCATTTTAAAAAATTAATGTTTGCTAAATTATTTCAGAATTTTAAAATTTGTTAAAGTTTAAAAGTTCATTTGAAAGTAAAAGGAATTGGTAATATGATGTTTGGCATTTTTCACAAGTTCCACTAATGAAGTATTATAAGAAATTTTTTAATCTCTTGAACTTAGAAGTGTATTTGTATTTTTATACTTCCTTAGGTTCAGCTTATGGTGACTGACAGTGAATTATCAGACCAGTTTTCAATTGATACTGTAGGTAGTCATGGAGCTATTAAATGTAAAGGCAGGACAATGGACTATCAAGTGAGTTAATGATGTCATTATGCAATTATTTTATTAATGCTTAAGTTCTTATTGATTATTATTCAGATTGTATAAGCTTGTAAATGTGATAAAATATAATTAATGTTTCTCATTTTAGGTTGGTGTGACCATAGACTTGAGTAGTTTTAACCTTACAAGAATTGTGACATTTACTCCTTTTTATATATTAAATAACAAAAGTAGATATAATGTCAAAGTATCAGAAGAGGGAAAGGAAAAGTGGATTTCCCTTGATTTGGAGGAGGTACGTGAATGAACTTCAAATTTGTGTCTTTTTGTTCTGCTCTGTTAAATAGACACCGATAACAACCAAGTCAGAATTTTTTCTTTTTCCCTCTCCTGAAGATGATGTGCAGTCTGATGACATAGGCTATGCAAATACATTCATAGTAAACACATTTTCACATTATTCATATTGTGAAGAAGAGTTAGAACCAAGAGTTAGAACAAGAGAGAAGAAACAAAAAATAGAGACAACCAATAGTATGCTTTGATCTGCATTCAGACTACGCTGTTCTTTTTCTGGATGTTGATAGTATTTTCTGTTGTGGATCAATGGAGTCTATCAAAGTCAGTCATCTCACAATGTGGCTATTACTGTGTACAATGTCGTTGTTCTGCTCACTTCACTCAGCATCACTTAATGTAAGTCTTTCTAGGTTTTTCTGAAGTCTGCCTGCTCATCATTTCTTTTTTTTTTTTTTTAAAGCAATTGGGGTTAAGTAACTTGCTCAAGGTTACACGGCTAGTCATTATGCGTGGGTGCTCATTTTCTGAGGCCGGATCTGATCTCGGGTCATCCCAACTCCGAGGCTGACACTCTTACTCACTGCGCCATCTAGCCGCCCCTTTAGGGCAATTGGGGTTAAGTAACTTGCCCAAGGTTACACGGCTAGGTTTTTGTTTGTATGGATTAAGTGTCGGAGGCCGGCTCCGAACTCAGGTCCTTCTGATTCCAGGGCCGGTGCTCTATTCACTGCTCCACCTAGCCGCCCCATGCTCATCATTTCTAATGGAGCAATAATATTCCATTACATTTATATAGCACAACTTGTTCAGCCATTCCTCAATTGATGGGAATCCCCTCAATTTCCAATTCTTGTCCACCACAAAAAGAGCTGCTGGAAATTTTTTGTACATGTTGGACCTTTGCCCATTTGTATGATTTCTTTGTGATATAGACCTAGTAGTAGTATTGCAGGGTCAAAGGGTATGCCCAGTTTGATATCCCTTTGGGCATAGTTCCAAATTACTCTCTAGAACAGTTGGATCAGTTCACAAGTCTACCAACAATGCACCGTGTTCCAGTTTTTCCACATCTCCAATATTCAACATTCTCCGGTATTGTCATGTTAGCCAGTCTGATAGGTGTGATGTGGTTCCTCAGAGTTGTTTTGATTTGCATTTCTCTAATCAATAGTGTTTTTTTTCATATGACTATAGCTTTAATTTCTTCATCTGAAAACTATTCTTTGACTATTTATCAGTTGGGGAATGACTTACATTCTTATAAATTTGACTCAGTTCTTTATATAGTTTTTTAAAATGAGACCGTTATCAGAGACACTGACTATAAAAATTGTTTCCTAGTTCTCTTGTTTCCCTCTGAGCTTGGTTACGTTGGTTTTGTTTATGCAAAACCTTTTTAATATAATGTAATCAAAATTGTACATTTCACATTTCTTAATGTTCTTTGTCTCTAGTTTGGTTGTAATTTTTCCCTTCTCCACAGATCTGGCAGGTAAACTATTCTTTGATCTCCTAATTTGCTTATGGTATCCCCATTTATATCCAAATCGTGTACCCATTTTGACTTTATCTTGGTATACAGTGTAATATGTTGGTCTGTCTGTGCCTAGTTTCTGTCACACTGTTTTCCAGTGTTCTCAACAGTTTTTGTTAAATAGTGAGTTCTTATGCCAGAAGCTGTATTCTTTGGGTTTATCAAACAGTAGATTACTATAATCATTGACTACTATGTGTCTTGTGTACTTAACCTATTCCATTGATTCACCATTCTGTTTCTTAGCTAGTACCAAGTAGTTTCAATGATTGCTGCTTTATGATATAATTTTAGATCTGATATAGCAAGACCACCTTCCCTTGTATTTCTTTTCATTAACTCCCCTGATACTCTGAACCTTTTGCTCTTCCAGATGAATTCTGTCATAATTTTTTCTAGCTCTATAAATTTATTCTTGTAGTTTGATTGGTATGGCACTGAATAGGTAAATTAATTTAGGAAGAAGTATTATTTTTGTTATATCACTTTTGCTTACCCATGAGAAACAGATATTTTTACAATTATCTGACTTTGTGTGAAAAGTGTTTTATAGTTGTGTTCATATAATTCATGGGTTTGTTTTGTCAGGTAGACTCCTAAATATTTTATAATGTCTACAGTAACATTAAGTGGAACGAAGATAGTATTCTGTATTACTACTGTTCTAAGTTTGAAACAAATCATAGATGATGACATGTTGGGCAGCTAGGTGGCACAGTGGATGGTGTGTGGGTTCTGGAGTCAGAAAGACCTGAGTTCAAATCCATTCTCAAGAGACTTTTTTAACTGTGTGACCATGGGCAAGCCACTTAACCCTGTTTACCTTGGTTTCCCTTATCTGTAAAATGAACTGAAAAAGGAAATGGCAAATCATTCAACTATCTTTTCCAAGAAAACTCCAAATGGAAACGTGAAAATTGGATGTGACTGAACAACAAGTAAATAACAACAAAGACCTATGTATGCTCTTTTGAACTACTGCCTTCAACAACTAAAAGTGAGGATCACAACTGAGAATAGTGGGAAGCTTATATTGATTCCATTTGCATGATGCTACATGTAACCAGTGAGGAACTCTATAGAAGTAAGGGAGTAAGTAAGTAATTGTATGATAGGAAGAAGAAATGGGCAGTTAATGTGGAAAAAATGAGATGTTGGATGGGCAGCTAGAGTAGCCCAATGGTATTCTCATAATGCTGGAAGAAAGTAAAGAAACCCTTAGTATTCGGGGTGGACCTTCTGTGCCAAACTTTTGGGAATGCACAGATAACTTGCATGAGATCATTCTGTATGGATAGATTGTGATCTGCTGAATCAGTAACCGGCCCATTTGGGTGTTTGAGCAAAAGTATAAGAAAGCAAGGCATTGATATAATAGAAGATATGTAATTGCTACAAATTCAGAACTTCTTACTCTTTTTTCACAATAGTGAGAGTTAGAGTGATGTTGAGTTTTAAGGGATTACGTTTCTCCTGCTAATTGTCCATCATAAGTGATTTAATAATGTGAGTGGTAAAGGAGACATATTTCCTTTTGGGATTGTTTACTATTTTTTTCCTTTAAGTGATTTTTGATAGTTATGAAGGTGTTTGAATTGAATTTTCTTGATTTTTGAATATATGATTGCAAATAATTTAGTCATTATAATCTTGT
The DNA here is from genome assembly GCA_011680675.1 of Gymnobelideus leadbeateri. Classification (NCBI taxonomy): domain Eukaryota; kingdom Metazoa; phylum Chordata; class Mammalia; order Diprotodontia; family Petauridae; genus Gymnobelideus; species Gymnobelideus leadbeateri. Next base: position 98,437 of record WOXC01007528.1, read on the forward strand.
TCTGAGTAGTTTCAGTTTTAATGTTAGGTTCTGCCAGACAGTCTTTCTATCCCTCTTACATTTCTCATTGCAACCAAATTCTGTGACTTAACTCCACCTGTAAGTAAATTTCAAGTCTCTTGCCTCTCTGCTCTCCTCTCCATCCTTTCCTTACTCTCCATCTTCTCTCTGCCTTCCCTCCCCTCCCCCACTCTTATGGTTTGACTCTTACCTTATTCTGAGGGTTTTCTAGGTACAACTAGCTCCTCTTTGCTATCATGCTATATACATACATCTTGCCTAGTCTTTTTTCATGGGTGCCTGATTTTACTCCTTTCCAGTGTCTTTACACACAGGATAGCATGATTTCTTGCTATTCAAAGTATCTCCTTGGATTGTGGACCTATTTCCTACTCAAGGCCTTGGAAACTATCTAATAATTGCAGGCTGATGTGACTAACTGAATTCTGGGTCAAGTATATTTCCTTGCTGCTGCTGTTGGTCATCTAACTTCTGCTTGTTTTCCTAGTTCTGACTTAATACCTGCCTTTTAACCTTTGGCATCTCTTCTTTACTTCTTCTGTTGCCCCTGCTATCCTTTTAATCTCTTGTATCCAGACCTCTGACTCATTCTTTAAATTTTTGGGCTTCTGGGTTTTTTTCTGAGTCTGAACTGATGCTAGCTATCATCTACATTTAGGCTATTGTGTTGGTTTTGAGTCTTCCCGACAACTCAAATCAGTGTCCATATATGTTGCAGGTTTTGACGCGTAGCTTTTTTAAAACATACTTTCCAACTGTTTCCTTCCTGTGTAAGTAAAAACAAAGAAAGGCAAATCAAGGACCATGATGATATTGGAGGAAAGTTTTCTTTTTTTAAATTTTATTTGTAGAATTTTAGGTTTTAATTCTTTTACAGTAACATGCAAAAACATTTTTATTATATTATTTATTTTTAGTTTTCAACATTCACTTCCAGAAGTTTAGAATTTTCTCCCATACTCTCCCCTTTTCCTACCCAAGACAGATTGCAATCTGATATGGACTCTACACATACATTCCTATTAAACACATTTTCACCTTAGTCACGTTACATAGAAGAATTATAATGAATGGGAAAAACCATGAGAAAGGAAAAAAATAAAACAAAACAAAAAAGAAAATAGTCTGCTTCATTCTGTATTCCAACTCCATGGTACTTTCTCTGGTTCTGGCTTGGATTTTCAGTCATGTGTCCTTTGGAATTGTTTTATGTCCTTGCATTACTGAGAAGGTCTAAGTCCTCACACACTGTGGCTGTTACTGTGTACAGTATTCTCTTGGTTCTGCTCCCCTCACTCAGCATCAGTTCATAAAAGTCTTTCCAGGTTTTTCTGATGTCTGCCTGTTCATCATTTCTTACACCACAATAGTATTCCATTCCATTCATATTCCATGACTTGTTTAGTCATTTCCCAGTTGATGGGCGTCCCCTCAATTTCCAGTTCTTGGCCACTGTAGAAAGAGCTACTGTAAATATTTTTGTACACATGGGTCTTTTTCCCATTTTTATGATATCTTTGGGATACAGCCCTAGAAGTGGTATTGCTGAGTTTAAGGATATATGCATTTTTATAGGCCTTTGGGCATAGTTTCAAATTGCTCTCCAGCATGGTTGGATCAGCTCACAGCTTTACTAGCAATCAATTAGTGTTCTAGCTTTCTCACATCTTCTCCAACATTTATCATTTTCCTGTTTTGTCATATTAGCGCATCTGAGTAGGTGTGATATGGTACCTCAGAGTTGTGATTTTCATCTTAGAGAGATGAAATCAGTAGTGATTTTAGCTCATGTCTTCATATGACTTTAAATAACTTGTAATTTCTTCCTCTGAAAACTTCCTGTCCGTATCCTTTGACCATTTGTCAATTGGAGAATGACGTAAAAATTCTTTCCCAGTTTTCTGCTTCCCTCCTTATCTTTGTTGCATGAGCTTTGTTTGTGCAAAACCTTTTCAATTTAATGTAATCAAAATTATCCATTTTATATTTCATAATATCCTCTATCTCTTATTTGGTCATAAATTCCTCCATTCTCCATAAATCTGACAGATAAACTATTCTTTGCTCTCCTCATTTCTGTGTAGTATCAGCTTTTATACCTAGATTGTGTACCCACTTGGATGTTTTTCTGGTATGTGCTATCAGATGTTGGTTTGTGCCCAATTTCTGCCATACTATTTTCCATTTTCCCAGCAGTTTTTTTCAAGTAATGAGTTCTTATCCCAGAAGCTGGGGTCTTTGCATTTATCAAGCAGTAGGTTGCTATAATCATTGACTACTGTGTCTTGTGTACCTAACCTGTTCCACCGATCTACCCCTCTATTTCTTAGCCAATACCAAGTGATTTTGATGATTGCTGTTTTATAATACAATTTAAGATGTAGTATGGGCAGGTCACCTTCCCTAGCGTTTCTTTTCATTAATTCAGAATTATCTTGATATTCTGGACCTTTTCTTCTTCCAAATGAATTTTGATACTATTTTTTCTAGCTCTAAAAAAATAATTTTTGGTAATTTGATTGGTATGGTACTTGAATAAGTAAATTAATTTAGATAGAATTGTAATTTTTTATTGCATTAGGTTGGCCTACTCATGAACAACTGATGTTTTTCAGTTATTTAGATCTGACTTTGTGTGAAAAGTGCTTTGTAATTGTGTTCATATAGTCAAAAACATTTTAATACTCATTTTTTAAAACGTTGATTTCTAAATTCTTTTCTTCCCCCTCCCCTCCTTTCTCTCTGAGAAGATAAGCAATGTGATATAGGTTCTATATGTGCAGTCATGAAAAGCATATTTCCATATTAGTCATATTGTAAAAGAAAAATACAGGAAACCCCCCCCCCAAAAAAAAAAAAAACAACAACAACAGAAAAAAAGTTTAAAAATAGTATGTTTTCATCTGCATTCAGACTCCATCAGTCCTTTCTTAGGAGGTGGATTGCATTTTTCATAATAAGTCCTTTGGAATTGTCTTGGATATATGTATTGCTGAGAATAGCCAGATCATTAGTAGTTGATCATCGTATAATACTGCTGTTACTATGTACCTGTTGTCTCCTGTTTTGCTCACTTCATCCTGTATCAGTTCATTTAAGTCTTTCCAGATTTTTTCTGAAAGCATTTGCTCATCATTTCTTATAGCATAATAGTATCCCATCTTGATCATATATCACAACTTGTTCAGCTCTTCCCAATTAATGTCATCCCATCAATTTCTAATTCTTTGCCACCACAATAAGAACTGCTATAAAATTTTTTGTACATAAAAATTCTTTTGCCTTTTTTTTTAAAAAACCCCTTTGGGATATATCAATCTATATATAGGTAGATATAGATATATAGATATTGGTATTATAGATAGATAGATAGATAGATAGATAGTTAATGGTATTTCTAGGTTAAAGGTTATGCAGTTTTATAGCTTTTGGGGGATAGTTTGGCTCTCCAGAATGGTTGGTCCAGTCCACAACTCTACCGACTGCATTAATGTCCCTATTTTCCCAGATCCCCTCCAACATTTGTCATTTTTCTTTTCTGTCATATTAGCCAATGTTATAATAGTGAGATGCTAACTCAGAGTTTTTTTAATTTGCATATCTCTAGTTATGTGATTTAGAGCATTTTTTCATATGACTATAAATAGCTTTGATTTCATTTCTGTAAGCTGCCTATTAATATACTTTGACCATTTATCAGTTGGGGAGTGACTTGAATTCTTATAAGTTTGACTCAATTTTTCTATATATTGGAGAAATGAAACCTTTATCAGAGAAATTTGCTGTAAACCTTCTCCCCTAGCCCCACCCCCCCAACATATTTTTCTACTTTCTTTCTAATCCTGAATTCATTGGTTTTGTTTGTACAAAACATTTTTCGTTTCATTTAATCCAAATTACCCATTTTGCATTCTGCAGTGTTCTTTGTCTGTTGTTTAGTCACAAATTCTTCCCTTCTCCATAGATTTGAAAGGTATTCATGCTCCTCTCATTTGCTTACGGTATCACACTTTATGTCTAAATCATATATACCCATTTTTAAATTATCTTGGTATATGGTGTGAGATATTGGTCTATACCTAGTTTCTGCCAAACTGCTTTTTAGTTTTTGAATCAGTTTTTTCAGATAGTGAGTCCTTGTCCCAGAAACTTGAGATCTTTGGATTTGTCCAATACTAGATTACTCTGGTCATTAATTTCTATGTAATGTCTATCCAGTCTGTGAAACCACTGTATTTCTTTCTTTCTTTTTTTTTTTTATTAAACAAATGCTGTATTAACTTCTGGTTTACATCATTCATTTCCGCCAGATTTTGAGTTACAATTTTTTCCCCCATTTTTCCCCCTACCCACCATCCTAGAATAGCAGTCCCACAAGATATCGCTTCCTCCAATCTGCTCTCCCCCATATCTTCTCCCATACTCCCTTCGACTTTTCCATTAGAGCAAGGTGTATCTCTGTGCCCCAATGCCTGCACATCTTATTTCCCAATTACATGCAAAAGAGTATTAATAATAGTATTTATATATATTTGAAACATTTAATTTTAAGACCTCAAATTTCAAATCCATTCCCTTCCTCCCTTGTCATCCATTCCCTTTGGGAAGATAAGTAATTCAGTATATGTGGTACATTTCTTGCTATGCAAAACATTACCATAGTACATATATTGTAAAAGGATGCTTATGATTCCCTCCGACCCATCCCACCCCCCACCTGGTCCATTCCCTACATTGATCCTTTCCCTCTTCTATAGTGGGTACTTCCAACCTCCCCTCCATCCAAGAATGCCCTCCCATCCATCATCCCCCCTTTCATCCCCCTTCCCCCTACTCTGCTGCAGGTTGAGATATCCCATTAAGTACATATGTCATTCTCTCCCTGAACTAAATTCATTGAGAATGTGGTTTTGCCTTTTTGCCTTCCTATTCTTCCCCTCCCCTGTAGCCACTTCCCCTTGCTTCTTCTACATGAGATAGTTTACCCTACCCTGTCTCTTCCCATCTCCTCTTGCCACTTTCCTATCTCACCTCATAATTTCACCCCTTAAGTATCCTCCCTTCCCACCAAATTCAACCTGAGCCCTCTATCCATGTATAACTGTAAACATATATACACACATTCACATATGTATTCATATGCCCATATATCCTTCTTCCATTATTTTCATACTGAGAAAGGTTTCATCAATCACAGTTATTGATTTTCCATGAAGGAATGTAAATAGGTCAACTTTGATAAGTTCCTTTTGATTTCATTTCCCCTGATTACCTTCTCAGGCATCTCTTGCTTCTTGTGTCTGGATGTCAGATTTTCTATTTAACTCTGGTTTTTTCCTCAAGAATGTGTGAAAGTCCTCTATTCCACTGAATGACCGTATTTTCCCCTGAAACAAAATACTCAGTTTTGCTGGGTAGGTGACCCTTGGGTTCAGTCCCAGCTCTTTTGCCCTCTGGAAAATCATATTCCATGCCCTTCGATCCCTCAGTGTAGAAGCTGCCAGGTCCTGGGCTATTCTGATTGTGTTTCCACAATATTGAAATTGTTTCTTCCTGGCTGCTTGTAGTATTTTCTCCTTGATCTGGGGATTCTGGAACCTGGCTATAATATTCCTGGGAGTTTTCTTTTTGGGATCTTTTTCAGGAGGTGATCTGTGGATTCTTTCAACCTGTATTTTGCCCTCTGGATCTAAAACATCAGGGCAATTTTCCTTGAGAATTTCTTGAAGGGTGATTTCTATGTTCTTTCTTTGATCATGGCTTTCAGGTAGTCCAATAATTTTTAAATTGTCTCTCCTGGATCTATTTTCCAGGTCAGTGGTTTTTCCCATGAGATATTTCACATTGCCTTCTAATCTTTCACTTGTTTGGATCTGCTTAACAGCATCTTGATTTCTCATAAAGTCACTAGCTTCCATTTGCTCCAGTCTAACTCGGAAGGAATGAATCTCCTCAGTGAACTTTTGAGATTCTTTTTCCATGTGGCAAATTTGACTTTTTAAGGCATTCTTCTCCTCATTGCCCTTTTGGGCCTCCTTTGCCATTTGAGTTAGTCTATTTTTTAAGGTGTTGTTTTCCTCAGTCAGGCTGTTGAGCCTCATTTCATACTTTTCCTGCATCCCTTTCATTTCTCTTTCCAATTTTTCCTCCACTTCTCTTATTTGATATTTAAAGTCCTTCTTAATGTCCTCTATAGGCCTGTAATCCGCTCATATTTTCCTTTGGGGCTTTTGGAGCAGGATTTCTGAGCTCACAGTCCTCTTCCTGTTCCATGCTTCGATACTATTTGCCCCCCAAATAGGAGTCTAATGTTGCATTTTTCTGTTCATTTTGTTTCCTTTGCCTTGGCATGTTGCCACTTAATTACTTGACTTTTGGGCTTGTTGCCACAGTAGGACTCTGCCACCAGACAGGGGAGCTTCCGTCCCGAACGTTGGGGTCTTCACAACTTCCGTTTCTGGCAAGCTGGATACCCACCCCACGACCTCCTCCCCAGATCACAATCCAGATCCAGGGAGGTTAAAACAAGAGCGATTACCCCCCAAGACTGATCGCTGGATCTCCCTACAGTTCACAGGCCAGGAGCTGGACCTGCCACTGAAAACTGCAAAATGGCCTGTCTCCTTCAGCGGCTTCTAGCCCCTAGGGGAGGAGGCCTATGCTTTCCCCAAATACTGGTCCCAAAGTCCATAGGGCACTAACCTCTCATTTTGTCCTAGGCATGTCTGTGTTGATAATTCTGGAATCGCCACAGCTGCTGGTGTTCTGGGGTCCCTCCAGCCAATTGCTGGCCCGGCTGCCCTGGGGCTAAAACCGTAGCTCACAAGGACCTGGGCTCGGCTCTCCACGCACTGGGCTGTTGGCTCCCAGAGCTCTGGGCTGGCCCTTCCTGCAGAGCTGCTGGGCTGTCCTCAGTGGGAGGTTAGCTTCTCTGTGTTGTTCTGTGAGTGCTGAACCACTGTATTTCTTAACTAGTACCAGATTATTTTGATGTTTATTGCTTTATAGTACAGTTTGAATTCTGGTACTGCTGGTGACCTCCTTCACTTTCTTTAAAATTAATTCCCTTGATGGTCTTGAGTTTAAGTTCTTCCAGATAAATTTATTTACTATTTTCTCTAGCTGTGTAAAATAATGTTTTGGCATTTGAGTATGGCATTAAATAAGTGATAGAATTGTCATTTTTATTATATGGGCTTGGCCTACCCTACCCTAAGCAATTAATATTTTTCCAGTTCAGATCTAATTTTATTAGTATGAAAAGTGTTTTGTAATTGTATCCATATAGTTCTTGGATTTATTGTAAGGATTTTATATTGTTTGTAGTCATTTTAAGTGGAATTTTTCTTCTTTTCTCTTATTCCTGGACTTTGTGGTAATATATAGAAATGCTCATTATTTATTGAGTTTATCAATATATCCTACAACTTTGATAAAGTTGTTAATTATTTCACTTGGTTTTTTAGTTGTTTCTCTAACATTCTCCAAATATACCATCATATCCTCTACAAAGAATGATGGTTTTGTTTCCTCATTGCCTATCTAATTCCTTCAATTTCATTTTCTTCCCTTATTGGTACAGGTATTATTTCTAGTACAATATTGAATAATAGTGCTAATAATGGGCATCTCTGCTTCACCCAGAACTTGTTGGGAAGACTTCTACATTATCCTTGTTACGGATAATGCTTGCTAATGGTAGTAGAGAAATATTACTTATTTTAAGAAAAGTTCCATTTAATACTATGCTTTCTAATGCTTACTTTTCCAATTTTTTTTTTTTTGGCTTTTTGGAGGGGTAATGTAGGACAATTGGGGTTACATGACTTGCCCAAGGTCACAGGGCTAGTTCTGTGTTAAGTGTCTAAGGTCAGATTTGAACTCAGGTCCTCCTGACTCCTTAGCCATTGCTCTGTTCACTACACCACCTAGTCACCCCTCTTTTCCAATTTTGTAACATTTTTGTTTAAATTCTTGAGTTCCGAATTTGATTACTCCTTTCCCCCCTTACTCCCTGGTAAGCAGTCAGATATAGGTTATACATGTACAATTGTGTAAAACATTTCCATATTTCGTTTTTGACAAGGAGACTTGAATAAAAGAAAAGAAATGAAAGAAAGTGAAGACCAGTATGCTTCAGTCTGTATTCAGCTACTCTTTCTCTGGAGGAGGACAGTATGCTTTGTTACTAGCTCTTTGTGATTGTTTTGGGTCATTGTATCTTTGGGATATAGACCTAGTAGTGGTATTGCTTGATCAAAGTATACACACAGTTTTATAGCCCTTTGGGTATACTTCCAGAATGCTCTTCAGAGTGGTTGTATCCTTTCACAACTCTACCAACAATGCATTAGTGTCCCAGTTTTCCCACATCTCCTACAACATCAGACATTTTCCTTTTTTGTCATATTAGCCACTCTGATAGATGTGAGGTCATAACTCAGAGTTGTTTTTGATTTGTATTTCTCTGATCAATAGTGATTTAGAGTATTTTTTCATGACTATAAATAGCTTTGATTTCTTTTTAAACTACTATTCATTTCTTTTGACCATTTATCAGTTGGGAAATGACTCGTATTTTTATAAATTTGACTCAGTTCTCCATATATTTGAGAAATGAGGCCTTTGGGGCGGCTAGGTGGCGCAGTGAATAGAGCGCCGGCCCTGGAGTCAGAAGGACCTGAGTTCCGAGCTGGCCTCAGACACTTAATCCACACAAACAAAAACCTAGCCTTGTAATCTTGGGCAAGTTACTTAACCCCAATTGCCCTAAAGGGGCGGCTAGGTGGCACAGTGAGTAAGAGTGCTGGCCTCGGAGTTGGGATGACCCGAGATCAGATCCGGCCTCAGAAAATGAGCACCCACGCATAAATAATGACTAGTCGTGTAACCTTGAGCAAGTTACTTAACCCCAATTGCTTTAAAAAAAAAAAATGAGGCCTTTATCAGAGATACTTGCTGCAAAATTTTTTCCACAGATTTTTGCTTTCCTTATAATTTTGGTTGCATTGATTTTGTTTTTGCAAAAACTTTTTATGTCTTTTACATTTTGTAATGCTCTCCATATCTTCTTTGGTCCTAAATTCTTCCCTTATCCAGTAATCTGACAGATAAATTATTCCATGTTCTCATATCCATCACATATCCATTTTGACTTTATTTGGTATATGGTCTTAGATGTTGGTCTGTACCTAGTTTCTGCCATACTATTTCCAGTTTTCCCCTCAGTTTTTGTCAAATGACGAGTTTTTCTTACAAAAGCTTGGATCATTGGGTTTATCGTACACTAGAATACTATATGGTCATTTACTATAATATAATTTGTTCCAAATTTTTTCCACTGATCCACCATTATTTCTTACCCAGTACCAGATTGTTTTGATAATTATCGCTTTAGACTAACAATTTTGAACTCTGGTATGGCTAAACTATCTTCTTTCATATATTTTTTCATTGATCCCCTTGATGTCCTTGAGCTTTTGTTCTTCCAGATGAATTTTGTTATTATTTTTTCTAGCTCTATAAAATAATTCTTTTTTTGTTTTTAGAACTGAAAAGTTGTATTGTATTAAATTTCTTCAGTCACAATGTTGGTGGTAAAATGCTTATATTTGGGGATGTGGAAATAGAGGGAACATTCAGAAAAATTGCAGTTCAATTACAATAGATTTGCATGGAAAGAATTTTAAAATATGTGGATGTTTCATTCTCAGTCGATCAGAGTGCAAGCTGAGGCATCTCTTCTTAATGTTTTCTTGAGACTTCAGGCTTTGCTATTCATCACATTCACTAGAGCTGTGGCCACTTGTTCACTACTGAGGTTGTTCAGTGAGACATTCTTCTCCTGGCCAAAAGCATAGTGGATCCACAGCTTGGGCTGTACCTGGTAGCACTCACGGATCAGGATGGGGAAGTTGGGATTTGCTTTCTTTAGCTCCTCATAGTGTTTCTCAATGAAGTCCCTCACTCCTTAGCTGCTGGCTGAGCATTGGCACAAGTGGATGCGGTTCTCCCTCGGGTTCCTGCCCACCTTGAACCTGACCCTGTGAGCTGCTGCTGCCGCCATCTTTTTCAGAGACTGCAGAACCCTCTACTCCCTCAGCCTTTGGAAGGCAAGCGCTTGTACAGCCAATCAGGAAAAACTATAAAATAATTCTTGATAGTTTGACTGGCATGGTACTAAATACATAGATTAATTTAGGTAGAATTATCATTTTTATTATATTTGCTCAGCCTGCTTATATGGAAAAAGTGTTTCATAGTTCTGTTCATATAATTCCAGGGTTTGTCGTGATAGGCAGACTCCCAAGTATTTTATATATGTATAATTTTTAAATGGAATTTCTCTTTCTGTCTCTTGCTGCTGGACTTTGTTGGTAATATATAGAAATGCTGATGATTTTTTATTAAACAAATGCTTTATTAACTTCTGTTTTACATCATTCATTTCCGTCAGATTTTGAGTTACAATCATTTCCCCCCTCCCCCCCCCCCGTTTTTCCCCTACCCACTGTCCTAGAATAGCAGTCCCACAAGATATCGCTTCCTCCAATCTGCTCTCTCCTATACCTTCTCCCATACCCTCACTCTGCTATCTGTTTCCATTTTCTATGAGAATTCTTCCCATTCCCATTCATAGTTATGATTGCTCTTTATCTTTCTCTCCATTATATTTCCTTTCCTGTTTATACCTTCTCCCCTGGTTTCTCCCTATCCTCCTCCCTAGAGTTTTGCTTTTGATCACTACCTCACTCAATCTGCCCTTCTATTTGTTCTCTCTTTTTTCTCCCCCTTTTCCCTTACTCCTTTTTACCTCCCTTTTATCCACCCCCTTTCTTTTCTTTCCTCTCCTACTTTCTATGGGGTAAGTTAGATTTCTGTATCCCACCTAGTTGTATTATTTCCTCTTTATTTTTCTTTAAAAAAATTTAATCTTTTATTTATTTTTAGTTTTCAACATTCATTTCCACAAGATTTTGAGTTACACAATTTCTCCCCATCTTTCCCCTCTGCCCCACCCCAAGATAGCAAGCGTACTGAATACCCATCCCCCCAGTCTGCTCTCTCAGATGTCTTTCCCCATCCCCCACCTAACTTTCTAGTAGGGCAAGATGGATTTCTATATCCCAGTGCCTGTATATCTTATTTCCCAGTTGCATATAAAAAACAATTTTTTTTAGTATTTTTAAAACATTGATTTCCAGATTCTTTCCCTTCTTCTCTCCTCACCCACCCCAACTGGGAAGACAAGCACTTCAATATAGGTTGTACGTGTGTAGTTACACAAAATGTTTCCATAAGAGTTATATTGTGAAAGACTAACTATATTTCCCTCCATTCTATCCCACCCCCCAATTATTCTGTTTTCTACTTTGATCATGTCCTTTTTCAAAAGTGTTTACTTCTAACTACCCTCTCCTCCAATCTGCCCTCCCTTCTGTCATCTCCCCTCTTATCCTGTTCCCCCCATACTTTCCTGTAGGGTAAGATACCTAATTAAGTGTCTATGTTATTCTGTATGTTATTCTGTCCTTAAGCCAGCTAGGCAGTGAGAGTGAGGTTGACCCCATTCCCTTTCACCTCCCTGCTCTTCTCCTCCGTTGTAACAGTTTTCTCTTGCCTCTTTTATATGAGATAATTTACCCTATTCTGTGTCTCCCTTTCACCTTCTCCCAAAATATTCCTATCTTACCTCTTCATTTTATTTTTTAGGTATATCCCTTCCTATTCAACTGATCCTGTGCCCTCTAGGGTATGCCTATGTATACACGTACACACACATATATACATTCCTGTATGTATTTATACACACATATGCCCTCCTATACATACATATATGCACACACATATATGTATGTATACATATGTGTGTATATGTGTGTGTATACACATACAAATTCCCTTCCACTATAATCATACTTAGAAAAGTCTTGAGTTACAATTATCGTCTTTCCATGTAGGAATGTAAATAGTTCAACTTTGATAAGTTCCTTATTATTTATTTTCCCTGTTTATCTTCTCTTGCTTCTTGTATTTGAAAGTCAGATTTTCTGTTCAGCTCTGTTTTTTTCATCAAGAATACTTGAAAGGCCTCTATTTCATTCTCATTGAATGACCATATTTTCACCTGAAGCATTATACTCAGTTTTGCTGGGTAGGTGATTTTTGGTTTAGGATTAAGTTCCTTTGACCTCTGGAATATCATATTCCAAGGCTTCAATCCCTTAATGTAGAATCTGCTAGATCTTATGTTATCCTGATTGTGTTTCTACAATACTCAAATTGTTTCTTCCTGACTGCTTGCGGTATTTTCTCCTTGACCTGGGAACTCTGGAATTTGGCTGTGATATTCCTAGGAGTTTTTTTGGGGGGAACATTTCCAAGAGGTGATTGGTGAATTCTTTCCATTTCTATTTTGCCCTCTAGTTCTAGAATATCAGGGCAGTTTTCTTTTTGGGATCTTTTTCAGGAGGTGATCTGTGGATTCTTTCAACCTGTATTTTGCCCTCTGGATCTAAAACATCAGGGCAATTTTCCTTGAGAATTTCTTGAAGGGTGATTTCTAGGTTCTTTCTTTGATCATGGCTTTCAGGTAGTCCAATAATTTTTAAATTGTCTCTCCTGGATCTATTTTCCAGGTCAGTGGTTTTTCCCATGAGATATTTCACATTGCCTTCTGTTTTTTCATTTGTTTGGATCTTTTTTATAGTATCTTGATTTCTCATGAAGTCTTAAGCTTCCATTTGCTTTATTCTAATTTTGAAGGATACAAGATGGTGGAGTGAAAGCAGGAACTTGCTTATGCTCCCGCACCAACCACCTCCACTACCTGTAAAATATGACTCCAAACAAATTTTAGAGCTACAGAACCCACAAAGTGAAAAAGAGAAACATTTCCCCCTGAAGGCAGTCTGGCAGGCTGACAGGAAGGATCTAACACACCATGCTGGGGGCTGAGCAGTCATGTGTTAACTGCTCAGGCCTAGAATGGGGCAGACCTGAAAAGCAGAGATGACCAGCCAGAGCAGACTTAAGAAAAGTGAATCACCAGCAGCTGTGGTGGTTTCCAGACTTCTCAACCCATAAACGCCAAAGAAAAGTAAAAGTGAGGAACTCTGTTGAAACAGGGTGAAAGAGTGGGGTCTGGCCTCTGCCCTGGGGTATGAAACAGCAGAGGTGCTGTGGCTGCAGTTGCTGCTGCATGGCTGCCTCAGGAGCTCCTGGCCTGCAGATTGTAGGGGAACCAAGCGACCATACAGAGGGTAATTGTTCTTGCTTTGACCAGCTTGGATCTGGATTGCAGTCTTGGGTGGTGGTCCTAGGGTAAAGAACGCCGGTGTGCCAGAACCTGTGGTAGCTGTAGAGAGGGAGCCTGCCTCTAGTGATAACTGTGAGAACCCCAATTATTTGGGACACAGCTCTCTTCACTCTGGAAGAAGAGTTCTGCCATGGCAAAGAGCTTAAAAGTCAAGTGACTAGCTGGCAAAATGAGCAAGCAGAGGAAGCGCAATCAATCCATAGAATCCTTTTTGGGGGACAAAATGGATCAAAACAGGGAACCAGAAGAAGACAACAAAGTCAAAACTCCTGCATCAAAACTTCCAAGAAAAATAGGAACTGGTTATACCCAAGGAGAAGCTCAAGAAGGATTTTGAAAATCAAGTAAGAAAAGTAGAGGAAAAATTGGGAAGAGAAAAGAGAATGATGCAAGAAAATCATGAAAAGAGAGTCAACAGCCTGACTGAAGAAAATAACACCTTAAAAAATAGACTAAACTCAAATGGCAAAAGAGGCCCAAAAAGTCAATGTGGAGAAGTGTGCCTTAAAAAGCCAAATTTGCCAGATGGAAAAGGAATTTCAAAAACTTACTGAAGAGAATAATTGTCAAATTTGTTGGCATATAATTGGGCAAAAAAGCTTTTACAGTTGTCTTGATTTCCTCTTCCTTGGTGGTGAGTTCACTCTTTCCATTTTTTATACTTAGTAATTTAATTTTCTTCTTTCCTTTCTTTAATCAAATTAAACAAAGATTTATTTATTTTATTGCTTTTTTCTCAGTATCAGAGTCTAGTTTTATATATTAGTTCAATTTCTTACTTTCAGTTTTATTAATCTCTCCTTTGAATTTTTGGATTTTCAATTTGGTGTTTAATTGGGGATTTTTAATTTGTTGTTTTTCTAAAAGTTTTTTAGTTTCACAGTCAATTCAATGATTTGTTTTTCGTCTATTTTATTTATGTAAGCAATTAGAGACATGGATTTTCCCCTAATTACCAGTTTGGTGGCATCCCATAAATACTGGTATTTTTTCCATTTTTATAATTTTTTAAATGAAATTATTGCTTATTTCTATTGTTTGTTTTTTAACCCACTTGTTTTTTAGGATTAGGTCAATTTACAATTTTTAATATCTCTTGCCATTGTCCGTTATTCAATATAATTTTGATTGCATTGTGATCTGAAAAGAATGTGTTTACTATTTCTGCTTTTCTGCATTTGGTTGAGTTTTTAATGTCCTAGTACATAATCAGTTTTTTTTCTAGATTCCATCTATTGCTGAAAAATGGTATATTTCTTTCTTTTTCCATTCATTTTCTCCAGAGATTTATCATATCTAATTTTCCAGAATTTTATTCAACTCTTTAGCTTCTTTCTTGTTTATTTTTTGTCTAGATTTACCTAGTTTGAGAGTGTAAAGTTGAGGGCCCCCACTAGTATAAGTTGTATTATCTCTTTTTATCTTGTAACTCATTCAATTTCTCTTTAAAAAATTTAAATGGAATACCATTTGGTGTGTCTGTGTTTAGTATTGATATGACTTCCACGTTTTGTATGGTACCCTTCAGGGAGATATCGTTTCCTTCTTTAACTCTAAATTTGATCTGGTTCTGCTTTTGCTTTGTTTGAGATCAGAATTGCTCTCCTTGCTTTCTTTGCGTCAGCTGAAGCATACTAGATTTTGTTCTAGCCCTTCACCTTTCCCTTGCTTCAAATGTATTTCTTGTAAACAATGTTTCGTAGGATTCTGTCTTTTAATCTATTTTGCTGTCTACTTCTGTTTTAAGGGTGAATTCATTCCATTGACACTTAGAGTTATTTTAACTATGATATTTTCCTGCCCTGCATGTGTCCTGTCCCCCGTCTCCCCTCCCCCCACTCCTGCCTTACTCCCAACTCTTTCCCTCATCACAGGTGTTTTACTTCTGATCACTGCCTTCCCCAGTATACCCTTCCTTTTATCAATTTCCTCTTCCCATTAATTTTTTTTTTAATGAGAATAACTGTTTTATTTTGTCAAAAGCTTTTTCTGCATTTGTTGAGAGAATCTTCTGATTTTACTGGTTTGGTTATTGATATGGTCAGTTATACTGATAGTTTCCCCAATGTTAAACCAACCTGCATTCTCTGGTATAAATCCCACCTGGGGCATAGTGTGTGATCTTTTAAGTATATTGCTATTATCTTAATATTCATTAGGGAAATTGGTCATTCCTTTTTTTTCCTATCTTTGTTCATCCTGGTGTAGCTATCACCACCATATTTATGTTATAAAAGGAATTTGTTAGGTCTCCTTTTTTGAATATTTTCCCATTTACTATATGTAGTATTAGAAATAAATTTGGTAGAATTCACTTATGAATCCATCTGGTCCTCAGGATTTTTTCGAGTTCACTGATTATTTTTCTAAGATGGAGTTATTTAAATATTTTATGTCTCTTATCATAATCTGGGCAATTTTTGTGTTTTCTAAAATATTCATTTCACTTAGATTGTCAGATTTATTTACATATACTTGTGCAAAGTCGCTCCTAATGGTTTACCCTTTTCGTTTTTGATAATAGTAATTTGGTTTTTTTTTCTTTTCTAAATCAAATTTAACCAATGGTTTATCTATTTTTTTATTTTTTCCCCCCACATAAACCAGCTCCTAGCTTTATTTGTTAATTCAGTAGTTTTCTTTCAGTTTTATTAGTCTTTGTGATTTTCAGAATTTCTGTTTTGGTATTTAATTGGAGATTTAAAATTTTTTTCTAGTTTTTTTTTAGTCATATGCCCAATTCATTGATCTGCTCTTTCTTTCCTTTATTGATCAACATTCAGAGATATGATTTTCCTCTAAGTACTGTTTTGGTTTCATCCCATAAATTTTGTTATATTGTCTCGTTGTTTTCTTTCTCTTTAAATTTTTGCTTGTTTTTATTATTTATTCTTTGATTACCACTTTATTTTTAATTTATGTTTTCATCACCCTTTATTGAATATAATTTTTATTGCATGATGGTCAGAAAATGTGTCTACTTTTCTACATTTGATTGTGAGGGTTTTGTGCCCTAATACGTAGTCATTTTTTTTGAGCAAGTGTCATTGTACCTTTGAGAAAAATCAGATCTATTTTTTTTTTTTTGCTTTATCTGAGTTCATGATTGCTATCTCTGTTTTCTTTGCTTCAACTGAAGTGTAATAGATTCTGCCCTAGGCCCTTACCTTTACTTTATGTGTCTCTCTGCTGTAAGTGTTTTTCTTGTAAACAACTTATTGTGTAATTCTGGTTTTTAATATCCTGTGGTATCTGTTTTTGTTTTATGATTGAGTTCATCCCATTCCCATTCACTGTTATACTTATTAGCTTATGTTTCCTTCCATCCTATATTTCCCCTCTTTATGTTTCTTTCTCTCAACTTTCACCTTCTCCCTCCTCAAAAAGTGTTTTGCTTTTATTGACCAATTCCTACAGTCCAGTCTCCCTTCTGTTGCTCCTTTTTCTCTTATCTCTTTCCTTTCCTACTTCCCTATTTGGTTCGGTAGATTTCTATGCCCAGCTGAGTATATTATTCCTTCTTTCAGCCAATTCCAATGAGAGTAAGGTTCAAATGTTGTCCACCACTCCCCCTCACCATCTTTTCTTCCATTGTAAAAGCTCTTTTGTGACTCTTTTATGTGATATAATTTATCATACCTCTCCCTTGTTCCCAGTCCCAAGAAATACTTCTTTTTTATCCCCCTTAATTATGTTTCTTTTATACATACATACATACATACATACATACATATCTTCCCATCACAGTGAACCTGTCACATCATCTGTGACCTCTATGTAGACTTCTTCTAACTGCCATAAAATGACAAAGTTTTTAGGACTTACAAGTATCATTTTCTCATATAGGAATGTAAACAATTTCACCTTATTGAATCCCTTAAACTTTCCTTTTCATGTTTATCTTTTTATGCTTCTATTGAGTCTTGTATTTGAAAATCAAATTTTCTTTTCAGCTCTAGTCTTTTCATCAGAAACACTTAAAAGTCCTCTCATTAAGTATCATTCCTCCCAATTGGTTATACTCAGTTTTGCTGGGTAGGTGATTCTTGGGTATAATACTAACTCTTTTGCCTTTCACGGTATCATATTCCCAGCCTTCTGATCTTTAATGTAGAAACTGCTAAATCCTGCATTATCTTGATTGTGGCTTTGTGGTATTTTAATTGTTTCTTTCTGGCTCCTTATAATATTTTCTCCTTAATCTGGGAGCTCTGGAATTTGGCTAATAATATTATTTTGAGTTTTTAATTTGGGGTCTTTTTTATGACGTGGTCATTAGATTCCTGCAATTCCTGTTTGACCTTCTGATTCTAGGATATCAAAGGTTTTCCATAAAAATTTCTTGAATATGATGTCTAGGCTCTTTTTTTTAATCATGACTTTCAGGTAGTCCAGTAATTCTTCAGTTATCTCTCCTTGATCCGTTTTATAGATCAATTCTTTTTCCAGTGAAATATTTCATGTTTTGTTAAGTCTTTTCATTCTTTTGATTTTGTTTTATTCTTTCATGATGTCTCATGGAGTCATTAGCTTCTACTTGCCCATTTTAAATTTTTAAGCAGTTTTTTTTCTTTAACGTGTTCATTTTTATTTGAACTAGTCTTATCAGTGTACAGGTAAAACTCCTCCCCTAAGTGCTGGCACCAGTCTTATAAAACTTGCAGAGACTGTAAAGTCTTCATTCATATCCCTTGGGGGAGGGAGGGAATATGGAGGGCCTTTCAGTATGGCTGACAGTTAAAAAAAGGAACAAGTAGTAAGGCAGAAGATACAGAAATTTTTTTTTAAGGATTACATAATTTACACGTAAAGCAAAACTAGTACCCTCCCCCCTCCCCATCTGGATTTTTGTTAGGTAGTTCCTTTGCTCTAGCAGAGGACAGCTTTCACAGAGGCTTGTAACTCTTTAACAATGCATTATGCAATATTTGGAATGACTATGGAAAAAAAAAGTACAATCAGAGTCCTGAAGACCTATTGTAGAACTTTGGGGATTTAGACTGCCCATCACCTTCACCGTTCCAGTTTTTAAATCCTGAATGAAGCGCCAAAAACAAAACAAAACAAAAAACAAATAAAAAAATAAATAGAAAACAAAACCATGACAATTTCATCTCTATTTTTGGGCAATTATCATGTCACACCCTTTGACAAAAAAATAAATAAAAATTTAAAAACCAGTCCATTTAGAAGCATTTGTGGCAACGGAGGGCTAGAATTCATTAAACTCCTGCTTGCTGACCCATATCTGCTGGAAGATGGAAAGAGACACCAGGATGGAGCCTCTAATTCAGAGTATTTGTGCTTAGGTGGGGCAAAGATCTTGATTTTCATTGTGCTGGGACCTAGGGCTATAATCTCCTTCTGCATCCTGACAATGCCTGGGTACATAGTGGTACCACCCAGTAATACAGTGTTGGCATACAAATAGATGTCAGATGTCAGCATCACACTTCATGACTGTATTGAAGATAGTTTCGTGGAATTCGCAGGATTCCATACCTAAGAAAGATGGTTGGAAGAGAGATTCTGGGCATCAGAACCTCTTGTTACCGATGGTGATAACCTGGCCATCGGGGGGCTCATAGCTCTTTTCCAGAGAGGAGCTAGATGCAGTAGTCTCAAAGTTTAGGGTGACTTTAATGTCATGCACAGTTTCCCTCTCAGCTGTGGTAGTGAAACTGTATACCCTCTCTTGGTCAGAATATTCATGGGGTAGTCTGTCAGTTCGTGGCCAGCCAGATTCAGCTGCAGGATGGCGTGGAAAAGGGCATAACCTTCCTAGATGGGCACAGTGTGGGTCACACCATCACCGGAGTTCATTACAATACCATAAAGGGATAGCACAGCCTGGATGGCAACATGCATGGCTGAGGTGTTAAAGGTCTCAAACATAAGTGAGTCATCGTTCCTCTATTGGCTTTGGGGGTTCAAGGGGTGAGGGTGCTCTTCAGGGGCCACATGGAGCTCATTGTAGCAAATACGATTTCAGATCTTCTCCATGTCATCCAAGTTGGTGACAATACCATATTCAGTGGGGTACCTCTGTTGCTCTGGGCCTCATTCCCCACATAGCTGTATTTCTGGCTCATACCCACCATCACACCCTGATGTCTGGGGTACCCAACAATGGAAGGGAAGACAGCCTATAGGGCATCATCTCCTGCAAAGCCAGCTTTGCACATTCCAGAGCCATTGTCAACAGTGAAAGTAGCAATATCATCAAGCATGGTGAACTTTAACGTGACATGTTTAAACCCTTAAGAGAGAGAAGAGGTAGTGCCGCAGCTGGAGGCAGGGGGGAGGCAAGTGCCCACTGGGTGGAAAGGCTCACAGCTCTAAGCAGTTCTGTTAAGTCAGTTCTACGCTTCTAAGCAGTTGTGTTCTTCAGTGAGTTTTTCTACATCTTTTGCCCTTTTTTGTGCTTCTTTTACCAAACTGTTTACCCTTTAATTAATAATTTCATAATTAAAAAAGAATTTCATAATTCTCTTGCATCACTCTCATTTCTTTTCCCAATTTTTCTCTCTTACTTGATTTCTAAAATCCTTTTTGAACTCTTCCAGGAATTCATTTTGGATTTTAGATGAATTCACATTTTTCCTTGAGACTTTGCATGTAACTCCTTTGATTTTGGTGTCTTCTTTTGGGTTTCTGTCTTGATCTTCCCTGTCACCATAATAGCATCACGAGGTCAGGTTCTTTTGTTATCGTTGTTCTTTGCTCTTTTTCCCAGCCTATTTCCTAACTTGTACCTTGATGTTAATGTTGGGCCATGCTCCTGAGATGGAGTGGGCACTGTCTGAAGCTTTAGGTTTTTAGTGCTGCTGTTTTCACCATTTTGATGACCTGAATGTTTTCAGTTTTTGTAAGGTTGTAGCATCTGAGGAGAGGTGTGTTCACTGTTCTTCTAGCCTGTGCTCTGGTCTGTGAGCATGGATTTTTTTTTAGCCTGGGACTCTGACCATGGTCTCTGCTACCTTGAAACTGTGAGCTCTGTGTGCTAGTACTCCTCCTCAACCTGGGACAGTGACTTGACCCTGAAACCGATATTTCTTTATGGGTAATGCAATAGAGACCTACACCCAGTGCCAGCAAAGTGTCACTGGTAATCTCTTCCTTACTGTTTGTCCCACCCCACCTTGCCATCAGTGAGCTAAGAGCTCTTGAAGTTGCTACCACAGATTCAGTCACCTCCAGAGCCTGTGCTGGCTTGCTTTGGCCAGTATACTATTGTTTTTTGGGGCACTGTGCTGGACTGTGCTTTACTCTCACCCTAGTGAGACAGATCTTTTCCTGTTGACCTTCTAAATTGTCTTTAGCTGGAAAATTGTTTTACCCTGTCCTTTTATTGCTTCTGTTTGAGGGTATTATTTTAAAATTTTTCAAAGGGGAATTTGGGAGAGCTTAGACAAGTCCCTGCCATTGCTATCTTGGCTATTTTTTTATTTTTATTTATTTATTTTTTGGGGGGGGCAATTGGGGTTACATAACTTGCCCAAGGTTACACGACTAGGTTTTTGTTTGTGTGTGTTAAGTGTCTGAGGCCGGATCCGAACTCAGGTCCTTCTGACTCCAGGGCCGGCGCTCTACTCACTGAGCCACCTAGCCGCCCCCTCCCCCCTGCCTTTTTTTTTTTTTTTTTTGGAGGAGGGAGGGCAGGGCAATTGGAGTTAAGTGACTTGCCCAAGGCCACATGACTAGTAAGTGTTAAGTGTCTGAGGCCGGATTTGAACTCAGGTCCTTCTGACTCCAGAGCCAATGCTATTCACTACGTCACCTAGCCGCCCCTCTATTTTTATATTTTTAAAAAATCATTAGAATTTATTTAATTTAGCACATGTAGCATATTGATTTGTAGACAATAATTATTGATTATCTCTCTCTCTCTCTCTCTACATACATATATATGTATATATATATGTATGTATGTATGTATGTATGTACGTGTGTGTGTACATATTTTTTTTTCCTTTTAGTGTATCCCCTTTTGGCCTGAAACATCTTCTGACAAACTGCTGATTCAAGTTGAAAACAGCGAAGATCCTCCAAAGAAGATACATTTGAACAAACAAGAAAATTGCATTTTATTGAACCTAGGCAACAAAGTAAGTAATTCTTTAAAAAGTTATTAGAGAAATTACCATATGGTATTTTTCCTTTGACTTAAAAAAAGTATAATGTTGATTAATTTTTTAAATGTGTTTTTTCTTCCTTCTTTAAAAATGAAAGAGATTGGTAGCAGTACTTGCCAGTATTTCATAGGGTATTTTGAAAAAAATCTAACTTCAGTATTTTTTTTTATTATTTTGGAAATTGCATTTTAGTAGCAAATGCTTGGATAGGAATTTGACATTTTTTAACTTGAAATCTAATTTATTATAATATAATATAATTTATTATAATACGTCTGTAAATGTGTCTATGTATATATATGTATGAAAAATATTATTTTAAATTTATGCCATTCTTTTGATGCTTCAGACTTCCTAACACATCCTGGACGCATAGCTATGTTTACTCCCTACATATACCAGATATATCTCATGACCCTGACCTGGTCCTTCTTTTCTCTCTGTACTCTCCCTCATTTTCTCCCTATCTATTTCCCTCAGGTTCTTTTCTCATCTCTGTGCAAGAGACTCCATATATATATCCAGCCTGCGTCTCTCTTGAACATTACAAAATTAAGGCCACTCAGTACAACAGTTGAAAAGAGAGCTCTTTTTGAGGTTGAGGGGTTTTTAAATGTGCAAAAGAGGCTTGACTAGTTTTTCCTATCAAAATCTATTGCTATACGTGGAGGCAAAAGCCACTCCAAGTTAGTGATTATGAGGAGAATGGCAGAATGAGCCCATAAACAAGACTTAGATGACTAAATTAAATTTATTAGAGGACATTCTTTAGAGCCAAGTGAAGGTGCAAGAGGGTGGCGGCAGCTCAGGCATTCAATATCTATTTATTAAGCACCAACTGTGTGCCCAGCACTATGCTGAACACTGGGGATGGAAAAAAAAGAGGCAAAAGATAGTCCCTACCCTCAGTGAACTCTCAGTATAGTAGAGGAGACAACAAGCAAACAAACATTTACAAACAAGCTATATACAGAAAAATTAGGAAATAATTAAAGAGAGGAGACAGTAGAATTAAGTGTAGAAGATGGGATTTTACTGTGAAACTTGAAGGAAACCAAGGAAGTCAGTAAGTGGAAATAAGTAGGGTGAGTGTTCCAAGAACTGGTGATGGCAAGAGAAGGTGCTAGGAGGTGGGAGATGGAGTTTCTTTTAGTGGAATGGCAAGGAGACCAGTGTCACTGGATCAAAAGTACATGTTGAGTAGTAAGGTATAAAAAGACTGGATGTGGGAGTGTGGCTAGGTTATGAAGGAGTTTGAAGGCAACAGGATTTTTTATTTAATCTTGCAGGTGATGGGGAGCCACTGGAGTTTATTGAGTGGGGATGGAAGGGTGGGAAGGGGTGGATAGGAATGGGGAGAGACTTGTAGCAGGCTGACCCATCAGTAAGTAGGCTATTGCAGTAGTTCAGACATGAGGTGATAAGGGCCTGCATGAGAGTAAGGACAGTGTCAGAGGAGAGAAGGGGGCATATTGAAATCCAGAGGTGAAATTGATAGGCCTTGTGTGTGTGTCTGTGTGTCTGTAAGATACTGAGGACATGAGGGTGACACTTAGGTTGTGAGTCTGAGGGAGTTGGAGAGTAGTGTTAAAGGAATAGTGGCTCTTTTATGAGGGCTTGCCTGGCTCTTTTCAGGGCTGCTCATTCACCTTTGGTATCTCCCTGTCACTCGGCTTTCACCTGTAGCTCCAAGAAGCTGTAACATCTGCAGTGGCCTCACCTCAGTAAATGTCTCTCAGCAGACCAATTAACACAGGTTGATGTTAACTGACAGGCCTCAGAGGTGTGTGGGGCTGGGCACACAGTTGGTGAGGTAGGGGATGTCTGTACCAATCATGTGAAGACTTCTCCCTGTTTTTCCAGGTTTGCTATACATCACTCTCTTTTTCAAAACCTTTGGTCCATTTAAGCTGGCCTTCTTACACTTTCTCACATTTAACATTCTAATTTCTGATCTCTTTGCCTCTGCAATGACCGTCTATCATTCCTAGAATGCACTCCTTCAATTTTGTCCCTTAGAATACCTAGCCCTTTAAATTAGCTCAGCTTAAACATTACGTCCTATATAAGGGCATTCCTGGTTTCCCCCAACTTCCGATCCTACTCCACCAACCCCTGAAAAATTAATTTGTACTTACTTGGTAATACACTTTGTATATATTGTTCCTTCTAACAGAATATAACCTCTTTGAGAACAGGAGCTATTTTATCTTTGTTTCTATAACTCCTTCACTTAGCACGGTGTTTGACAGGGCTAATACACACTTATTGGTGGATTAAAACTTGGGGAGGAAGTGTGATACTTTATTTTGATTCATCAGTCTCTTACTATTAATCAGTCTCCACACGGTGCGTTATCATTACAATTATAGTGATTGTGACCAACAGAGCACTTAACTTTCAAGTTGTGCTTTACTATTTCTTTCCATTTCCATTAGACTAATCACCTTGAGATCAGTGACTGTCTTTGTCTTTTTCGTATTCTCAGTGCTTAATACACTGACTGAGAAAGGAAAAAGATGTTTATTGTAATCTCACTTATCTAGGACCACAATAATTGACCATATTATTAAAATTATGTATTATAAGTACAGTTGTCATGTTCTCCTTGATTCTTTTCTATGCTGAACATTCCCAATTCTGACTCAGTGGTGCTCCTCCTCACCATTCTTAAGCTGTGCCACTCAAAACTGATCACAATAGTTAACATGTGCTTTCATCAGAACAAGTATATTACTTCCTTATGCCTCTCAATGCAAGCCAACATTCTTTGTTGACACATCATACTGCTGACTTGAATTGAGTTTGTAGTCAGTCCACCAGAATCTGCAAGATCTTTTTCAGACAAACTACTGCATAAGTATGACTCACTAATTCTTAAGTCATTTTGATTCTGGATTTGAACTCATGACCCATGTCTTTCAGTTTTATATATGCCATATTTCAAGTTTCCAGCTTTTCTTGGTTTTTATAGCTAAATTTAATTATAGCATTAGCCTTTTGAAATGTGATATCCTTCCTCCCATCTACCTTTCTGGTTGTTTGAAGGATTTTTTTTCCTTTCAGTTGAAATTTTAAATTTAAGTAATTTTTTTCCCTGAAATGCTCTACTTATTTAGAACTTAGAGTTTTTTGTAATAAAAAACTTGAATAATAATTTTTAAAAATAATTCTAGGACGTGTTTTCCGTAAATAGCAATGGGATACTTTTTTCTTTTGCAGAAATCCCAGAAATTATAAATAAGTTGCTGCTTTTTGATCCATCTTTCAGATGGATCAGTAAATGACAGAAAAATAATTTATTAAGCATTTACTGTGTCCTACACACTATGCTAAATGCTTGGAGATACAAAAAAATAATAGTTTTCTGTCTTCAAGTTGCTTATATTTTCATAGGGTAGCCATGAAAGGAAATTTTGGTCTGAGGAGCCAGAGAGATGAGTAGGCCAATGAACTAAAGTCCTCTTTTAAGAGGTAGTGATGTTAGTTATCTGACTACTTTGGTCAAAGAATAAAGGGGACAGTGGGCAGTTCATAGGGAAAATGTGGCCAGTGGTAGGAAGATGGCTGGAAGACCTGATTGAATGTGATGTGAAGATTAAGTATGGTCAAGAGTTTGGATTCAAATAGTTCTCACATTTCCTTTTGAAACGTGGTTTCTTAAAAGCAATGTGCCATCGTTACATTTTCATGTATTTTTGGTGGCTTGAGGTATGGATTTGTTTGCCCCTGGAGATATAGTGCTTTAATCTGTACTTCGGTTCCAAACAGCTGACTAAGCCCCAAGATGAGCTGATGAACTTATTCAGCATCTGGGAGCCTGGATTCTGGGTGGCCAAGGTGCGAGGTCCAGGTCTGTTATGACACAGATGCTTATCTCAGTGGGAAGAAGCAGAAAACAGCACTTCGCATACTACTCCCTCACTAATCTTGGGTTCTGCTCTCTGTTAACTGTTATCTAACTATTATCATCGTTTCTCATTCTCTTTCCAAGTTATTTATATATATGGTTATGAAACCACCACAAGAGTGTGGTTTCGGCTTTGACTTTGTTGCTTTTCCACTTTGACTTCAAATAAACTAATTCCTTTCTGTTTCTACTCAGTGGTTTTCAAATTTACTATTATTCTGTATTGATAATGGTTCTCATTTATTTCATTAATAAATATTCATTTCAGGGTGGCTAGGTGGCACAGTGAATAGAGCACCGGCCCTGGAGTAAGGAGAACCTGGGTTCAAATCCAACTTCAGACACTTAACACAAAAACTAGCTGTGTGATCTTGGGCAAGTCACTTAACCTCAAGCAAAAAAATAAAAATAAATAAATATTCAGTTCTAGTCTCGTTTCTTCCTATAATTTGTTTCATTAGTAGTATAGATTCTAGACTTGGAAGGGAACTTTAGAGGAAGGTCTTGAAGTCCAAACCCCTTATTTTATCGCTAAGAAAAACTGAATCACAGAAAAGTTACATAACTTAACCTGTGACTAATGAGGTAAAGTGGAAGATCAAACCTGAGATCTTCTAGCTTCAAATTCGGTGTTATTTCTGATACCCTTTCTTTTAATTTCACTATTGATTTTCCTATTTTAACTTTTTCTTAAATCTTTGGAATCTATTAGTTATCTAGCTGAATAAACCTTAGAATTTTATGTGCTCTTTTGTTTAGCATGCTTTTGTGTGATTCATAGACCCCAAAATTTGTTATTCTTTGATTTGTCATTTGTGATATACTTTCACTTTCTCCTGTGATGAATTTTTTTTTTTAGCAATCTTATTTTAATGGTTTTTCTCATTTTTTTCAATGGATTTTTGAGCATCTCTCACAAGCTCCTATACTGCCATCATCTTGGAAGTCCTGTTTGCAGGGCTATCATTGACAGTAACAGAATATTTTGTTTTTATATTTGATAGCTTGGAGGAATTATAGTAGAAGTTAACATGGCTGAACATTCTATAATTATTACATTTATGGATTATCATGATGGATCTGCTACATTCCTTTTAATAAATCACACCAAGGATGAGATCATTGAATATAAACAAAGGTAAGTTATTCATAAATATATGTGTTACCTCATTTGTTACAGAGGACAATGAACCTATCATAATCACTTAAGGCTTTGAAAGTGAGATGGGGTGAAAGAAACATGTTTGTTTAATGATGGATCATAGACTGTGTGAAAGGGAAGTTAGTTTGAGAGAAATCTGGAAAGATAAGTCCCAAATTCAACAATTCAGTTCAGCAGATTTTCATTAAAGTGCTGGTTTTGTGCAAGACAGTTTACTATTTGCTAGGCATGCAGAGGGAGAAATGAAACAGTTCTGGCCCTCAAGAAGTTTATATTCTCCTGGAGAAAGGGGAAAATATTTACAAAGATTAGAAAATAAAGTAATTTGAAGTAATTTCTAGAGGCCTAGATTACTGACAACCATGTTGAGGCTTACAGGAGAGGACTTCTATAGAAGGAGGTACTACTTTAGCTGCATTTGGAAAGAAGTTAATAATTATGAGGCAAGATATACAGGCCAACTGTGTAAACACAAATAAATGAGAAGTGGTTTGAAGTATATGAGAAACAGCTAATAGGCCAGTTTAATGAAAATGGAGAATGTGAACAGGAGAGTAAGGTGAATGAAGATTGGAAAGCGAAGGGGAGCTTGATTGTTTTGAATGACATGGGGGTGTGTGAGAGAGAAAGAGAGAGAAATTACTGCAAGATCGTGACCCAGCCTAAATAGAAGGATGATGATACTCTAAACAGAAATGGTGAAATTTGAGGGATAGATTTTTGGGTAAAACATGTTCTGTTTTGAATAAATTGTATTGAAAGTGCCTGTAGGCCACCTAAAAGTATTTATAGGACATCTAGGTAGGAATTGGTAATGTAGAGGTAGAATTCAGGAAAGATTATGGATTATGGCAAGATTTGGAGATCAGGGAGCAGTCTATAAAGATGATTTAGGATCTATGGGTGCTGTAAGTAAGGGAAAGGATGTAGAAATAAAAAACAGACACAGGTTAGAGGAGTTTGCCCCCTTCTTTATCTATTATTCCAAATA
This sequence comes from Gymnobelideus leadbeateri, assembly GCA_011680675.1. NCBI lineage: Eukaryota > Metazoa > Chordata > Mammalia > Diprotodontia > Petauridae > Gymnobelideus > Gymnobelideus leadbeateri. Next base: position 125,974 of record WOXC01007528.1, read on the forward strand.
ATTTATTTAATATGTTTGGTAAAATTCACTTCTAAATCCTTCTGGTCTTGTTCTTTCTCTAAAATAAGTTTATTTAGATATTCTATTTCCTTTTCTGTTTAGGCAGTTTATATTTTAAAAACTATTATTTCATTTCACTTAAATCGTTAAATTTTTGGCATGTAATTGGGAAAAATAAGTCCTCATAAGTGCTTTTATTTCATCTTTGTTAGTGGTATATTCACCCTTTTCATTTTTAATACCAGTGATTTGATTTGCTTCTTTTTTATATTATATTTATTTATTTTATTGTCTTTTTCTCATAAAACCAACTCCTAGTTTTATTAATTCAGTGGTTTTCCTTCACTCAGTTTTGTTAATCTCACCCCCCCCCCCTTTTTTTTTTAGGATTTCCAATGTAGTGTTTAACTGGGGGGGGTGTTTTTTTGTTTTTTTTCCCCAGTTTTTTTAATTGCATACCCAGTTCACTGGATTGCTCTTTCTCTAATTTTTTGATATAAGCATTTAGAGATATAAATTTTCCTGTGATTACTGTTTTTGTTATATCCCATGTTTTGATGTGTTTTTTCATTATTGTCATTCTCTTTAATCACATTATTGATTGTTTCTATGATTGGTTCTTTAACATAATCATTCTTTAAAATTAGGTTGTTCAGTCTCTAGTTGGTTTTTTTCTGTGTTTCCATGGTACCTTAATTATAATTTTTATTGCATTATGATCTGAAAAGGATATATTTATTGTTTCTGACTTTTTTGCATTTAACTACAAAATTTTTATGCCCTTATAAATGATCACTATTTGTAAGGGTACCACGTACTGCTGAGAAAAGATATGTGCCTTTCTGTTCCTATTCAGTTCTCTCCAGATATCTATATCTCCAATATCTAGCTTATTTAACATTTTATTCACTTCCTTGACTTATTTATTTTTTGGTTCAATTTATCATAGGGGAAGATTAAAGTCCTCTACTATTATAGTACTGCCATTTATATCCACCTGTAATTCACTTAACTTTTCCTTTAAAATTTTAGATGCTGTAGTATTTGGTACATATAGATTTAGTATTAATGTTGCTTCGTATGTTGTTTGCTCATTTTCTAAGTCAATTACTTGACTTTCTAACTTTTCATCAAGGTAGGACTGACTCCAGTGAGGTTTGGGTGGTGAGGGTTGGAGTTGGTGTGTTGTCCCAGGCTTCAGGGGTTTTGTTTTAGCCACACTGGATCCTCCACCATCTGTAGGTCCAGAGGTCCGGAAGCAGCTGCTGCTGCTCTCTGCTGCCCTGGGGCTAGTGTTTGACCCCAGCTGGACTGACCATGTTCCTCTTACACCCAGGTACCACAGAATTATCCCACTGACCTTCTATGCTGTCCTTGGCATTTGTGGGTTGAGACACCTGAAAACTGCTACAGCTGCCAGGGATTCAGTAGCCTGAGGCCTGCCCTAGCCCTGTATGTGCTAGCATAGCCCACTCCAGACTATGCTCCACTCCTAGCCTGTTGCAATAGACCCTTCCTGACTACCCTGTCTTGGACTGGAGATTCACTCTGTCATTTTCTTCCCTTTGTAGCTCTAGAATTTGTTTATTTTTTATAAGTATTTGGAGGAGTTTGGGGGAGGACTCGAACAAGTCCCTACTTTTATTCCACCATCTAGGCTCTACCTGATCATAGCTTTCAATTATTGTTCCACCCAGCAGTTCTTAACTTGTTGCTCAACTATCTATTCCCCAGATCACTTGTTTTTCTAGTGACATATTTCATATTCTTTTCTATTTTTGTTTTATTATTTCTTTGTTCTTACCAGGTTACTAGGTTTCCCTTGCCCAATTCTAGTTTTCAAGGAGTGATTGTCCTCAATTTTTTACATTTCTTTTTCTAATTGGTTAACTTTCTTTTTTTGTTGTTTTTTACAATTTCATATTTAATTTATTAATTGAAGGAAATGGTATATTTCAGTTAGAGGTTAAGGAAAATGGAAAGTTTTTTTTTTAAATAAGCCAAGTTTATGGATCCTTTGAAAGGTAGTGAAGTCTGTGAACCCCAGGTTATAAACCCCAGCTATAGGTGATATTTTGCCCGGCTCTGATATCCTGTATTCTGAGGACCTCCCTAATTCTTATATTCTGTATTCTAAGATCTTTACCATCCTTTTTAAAAAATCTTTTAATTAAACTTTCTGTTTATATTACATCATTCATTTCCACAAGATTTTGAGTTACAAATTTTCTCCCTGTTTTCCCCTACCCACCACCCCAAAACAGTGATCCCACTGTATACACCCTCCCTCAATCTGCTCACTCCTATATCCTTTCCCATCTCCCCTTCGACTTTCTGGTAGGGCAAGATGGATCTCCACACCCCAGTGCCTCTATATCTTATTTCCCAGTTGTATGTAAAAATAATAATAATAATAATAATAATATTTTAAACATTTGATTTTAAAACTTTGAATTCTAGATTCTTTCACTACCTCTCTCGTCACCCACCCTTACTGGGAAGATAAGCAATTCAGTATAGGTTGTATATGTATAGTTATGCGAAACATTTCCATAGTGGATATATTATGAAAGACTGCCTATATTTCACTCTGTCCTATCCCATCCTACCACCCAATTATTCTTTTCTCTATTTGACCCTGTCCCTTACCAAAGGAGGAGGGGTAGCTAGGTATTGCAGTGAATAGAGCACCGGCCCTTGAATCGGGAGGACCTGAGTTCAAATCTGGCCTCAGACTAGCTGTGTGACCTTGGGCAAGTCACTTAACTCCCAATTTCCATGCCTTCCCACCAGCAAAAAAAAAGAAGAAGAAGAGGATCAGAGAAGAGAGAAAGTTTGGAATAACAAGCTTTGAAACACAGAAAAATGATAAGAGGGAGGCCAATAAAAGTATTTTAAGTGCCTGTTATGTCTTAGACCAGCTAAGCCCTGGTGATACAAAGATTAAAAAAACAAACCAGTCAGATCTTGCCTTTAAGGAGCTCACAATCTGATTGGAGGAGACAACTTGCAAATAGCTGTGTGGTACAAACAAGATACATGTTGGTTACATTGGAGATAATCTCAGAGGAAAAGGATTAAGATTAGGCAATACTGGGAAAGATTTCTTATAGAAGGTAGGACTTGGGCTGCTACTTGTAGGAAGCTAGAAGGCAGTATTGAAGAGGGAGAAAATTCCAGGCATGATGGAGTCACCAGTAAAAATGCACCAAGTAGGGACATGGATCTTATTTTGCAAGAAGGCCTGTCCCTTGTTCCTAAGTATGTGGAGGAGAGTAAGGTGTAAGAAGACTGGAAAGGTATGAAGGGCTTTTACTCCCCACCCCCACCCCCCCCACTTAATAGAATTTTATCTTTTCTAATTACATGTGAAGAAAGATTTTGAGTTTCTAATTTTTATCCCTACCCTAAGACAGCAAACAATCTGATGTAGGTTATGCATGTATAGTCATGTTAAACATATTTCCACATAAGTCATATTGTGAAAGAAGAATCAGAACAAGAGGGAAAAACCACAAGAAAGGGGGGGAAAGCAAGTGAAAATAAATAGTATGCTTCAATCTGCATTCAGACTCCATAGTTCTTTCTCTGGATGTGGATAGCATTTTCCATGTCTTTTTTTGGTGGGGTGGGGTGGGGTAGGGCAGTTGGGGTTAAGCGACTTGCCCAAGGTCACACGGCTAGTTTTCTGTTAAGTATCTGAGGCCGGATTTGAACTTAGGTCCTGCTGACTCCAGGGCCGGTGCTGAATTCACTGTACCACCTAACTCCCCCCATATCATGAGTCTTTTGGAATTGTCTTTGATGATTATATTGCTGAGAAGAGCTAAGTCTGTCATAGTTGATTTTTGCACAGTGTTGCTCTTACTGTGTACAGTGTTCTTTTGGTTCTGCTCACTTCACTTAGCATCAGTTCATGTAAGTCTTTCAAGGTTTTTTCTGAAATCCTCTTGCTCATAATTTCTTATAGCACAATAGATTCCATTACACTCACATACTACAACTTGTCCAGCCATTTCCCAATAGATGGGCATCCCCTCAATCTCTAGTTCTTTGCTTTGAAGGACTTTAAAAGCCAAACAGCATTTTATATTTGATCTTGGAGGTGATAGAGAGCCACCAGACTTTGTTCAATGAGGACATTTTTTAAAAATTGATATTAATATTGGAATCAGATATTAGACCTACATCTTCTTTTCTTGCATTTCTGACTAGTCAGACATTTGGTGTCCTTTATTGGTAGTTTTTATTTGTTGGTTCTTAGTTGTACCACTTTGTACACTTATCTCTTTTGTAAGACCATCTTTCCATTTTATCAGTCACTTTGAAATATTTTCTGGTCCTCAAGAAAAGTTCAGCATAATTTGCAAATTTCACGATCATTTACTTGGCTTATTTGTTTGTAATTATAGAATTTGGTTATGGTTCTACCTTTCATCCATCCCATCAATCTTGACACCAAGCCAAGGAGGGAAGAAATCGAATGGAATGTGTTGAGTCCTGGATTTGGAGTCAGAAAATCTGGCTTCAAAGCTTGGCTTTTTCACTTCCTTTGTGACATTGGGTAAATTAGTTATGAAAACTGAGGTTCAGAGTATTCATCTATAAAATGATTGGGTTGTAATAGATGACCTCTAAAGGTAGGTAGGTGGAAATAGGTCGTCTTCCTAGCTGGGCTTGGGAGTCAGACCTGAGTTCAGATTTAGTTTCAGACACTTAGCTAGCTGTGTGACCCTGAGAAATCACAAAGCCATCTGCCTTTTTCACTCAGCTGTACAATGGTAGTAACACCTTCCTCACAAAGTTGTGAGCATCAAATGAGGTAATATTTTTGAAGTGCTTAGCACAGTACTGTGAGAAATGAATAGTTCTCTTATATTTAATATCATATTATTGCAATAGCACCAAGGTTCTTCCCTCTTCTCCTCCCTCATCCAGAAACCAATCAGTATGGGAAATCTTTCTTACAGATTTACTCAGACTAAAATATAATCAGACAGTAAAAGAAATTCAAAGTTTAGGCTAATGGGTATATTTCTGCTCATTTGTTTGTGCTGAGTGTGCGTTGGGGGAGTCGATTCTCCCTGTTATCAAGACAGGTGACATGGAAATTGATGTCTTTTTAACCAAGATTTTACTGTGTCACATACCCCAATACCTTCATTTCAATATGCCCCCACAACTCCCTTTGTGTTGAGCAATTAGAGTTGATTGCCACCCATTAGAATACCTCCTCTTCAAAGGCCATATAAATGTGACCCCACCATCATTAGGTGTCTTTGGTCTAAGAGAAATGGCCAATGACCACATTTTTATTAATAACTTGCTGGCCTTATTAATAAAATGATGAAATTATGGAGAAAATATGTTTCTCAAAATTTTTTAATTGTCACAATTTCTGGCACATAGATAGTAGGTACTTAATAAATGCTTGTTCCTCTTCCTCTCTGTAATACCTTTAAGTTCTAAGTCTTTGATATTAAGATTGCATTTCTTTGAGTGATCATGTCTTCTGATTTCATTAGCTCTGTTACTTAAGTATTGTTAAGTAAAGATTTCGTAAAACAAAACAAATATTATGTAGTACTGGTAAGTATCACTGATGATTCAGTTCTCTTTATTTGTTAGTGTTCAGAATGCTGGTATTTGGAAAGTGGTCTCCAGTGCTTAAAGCATTTCTTAAGGTAACTGTTTCCTTTGCCATCTTGCTTGCAGTAAACATTACAAAGATTTCCCCTGTTGCAAAGACAACTTTATAGCTCAGTATGGCTTATCTTACAGTGCTAACTAATGAATTGGTGGCACTGACTTGCATATTAAATACTTAAATTCTTATGTAAGCCATTTTTATTGTGTATCTTAGTTGTCTCACTGAAATGGAAGACATGCTTCCTCCTGGTAAAGCAGTTTTGTACACTTGGAGTGATCCCATAGGCTCTAGAAAACTGACCTGGAAATGTGGAAAGAGCCGCGGTGAAGTAACACATAAAGATGTATGTATTTTAATTGGAGTTTATAATTGTTAGTGATTTTGATATCCTCTTTGGCTCACCTGTTCTAAGGATGTAGTTTTCTAGAATGGTGAAGGTGTTGAATGTAGCATAGTCTTCTAGAATGGTAACAATTTTAAGTAAATCAAAACTTAAACTCAGGTGATTTTATTTTCTTCACTTCCTTATGTATTTGTATCTTAATTTACAGAATAGGGCAAATTGTTCTTGGAAAAGTACATTTCAATTCCACCACATATCTTATTAGATATATTTTCTGTGACCTCTAAGAAATAATCTGAAGAAGAAATACTTAAATATGTTTTGAGTTTTTTTCTTAAGGTGGTCCCTGAGCTAATCTTTTGTAAAAATCAGTGTTATCATATTGAATTATTTTAACAAAATATTTTATTTGAGGCTTATCAAGGACATAATCTTTCTTCTTTTTGTGGTGACAAGGAGAACAAATGAGTGTAGACACTCTTTTGCCCTGCCTCATGATTGATTGAAAAAAATTTAAGAAGCAGTAGAATAGGATAAGAAAAAAATTACCTGTTCTCACCAAATCCATTTAGTTCCTCCTTGTAATTGTAAATTTTTATAAATGTTACACCCAAAGAAAATAGGAGAGACAGAAAAATATTCAGCTTCTTTCAGGCCTGCTGACTTACATTAAAAAAAATTCCATTTCCTTTAGTTCTGTTTTCATTCCTTTCTGAATAGAGGTATGGGCAAATGTACTTTTATTCAGGACATTTCCATATTGAAGTTTCTTGTAATACAATGAGTCTTTTCTTGATTACCTGGGGAAAATAATTTAAAATCATATCCATCTTAGAGAATCCATATCTGAACCCGTGGTATTATTGTATTATTGCTTTTAATCAAAAAGTAAATATTATTAGTCAGAAAAAGCTAGTAAAATTACAATTTATTAAAAATATAATAAAATGTTATCTGACATTCTAATGTCCAAACTCTATATTAACCAGAGAACTTCTCTGGTTAATAAATGGACTATGATAATCTATAACCTATCATAATCTATGATAACCAGAGAACTTCTCTGGTTAATAAATGGACTATGATAATCTATAGAAAGCATGGTTGTTGACTTCATTCTTTTATTACCGTTCTCTGTGGTCATAGGCAAGGCATTATGCAGGGACTAGATGATCTTCAAAATAACTCCTAATTTTAACAGCTAATATTTTAAACTAATTCCTTCATTTGGTATTACATATATTGCAGATTTCCTATTACCATAACAGAGTATTCCTTGGAGATAAAGAATAATAGTTTAGCATGTTAAATTCCTCAGTAAAATTCAGTTTAACTAGTAAGTATTTGATGCTTGCAATAAATTTTTTGCCCTTCTGAAACCACAATAACACTATACACTTTAAAGATCATGGTGTGAGGTTTTCAGGTAGTATCCATTTTGCAGTTTAAAGTCAAGCCAACAAGCATTTACTGGTCTGTTCTGAGGAAACTCGTCTACAGTATAATAGTGACATTCCAAAAAAAAAAAAAAAAAAAGGTTGACTAATAGTGACATTCCAGCTATAGTGAGGCAGTCTAAACAATGCCCACCTTTGAAGTAGTAAAACAAAATGGGTTAAGGTCTCTGTACACCTAAGGTCCCAGCTAATAGTTTTGTCACCCTGACTTGGCTCCAGCAGTGCCTTTTTAAGGCACATGGGGTGATATGGTGGGTAGAGTGCTGTTTGAGTTGGGAAGATCTAAGTATCAGACACCTAATATCTATGTGACTCTGGGCAAGTCACTCTATATATCCTCATCTTGTTTTCTAGTATTTAATCTGGGGATAATAGGACCTACTTCATAGGATTGTTAAGAAGATCAAATGAGATCATATATGTAAATAACTTTGCAAACCTTATGGTTCCACATAAACATCATTCCATATAAATAATGTTTAGGTTATAGCATCTTACAAGTTCTTATTTTTTAATTTCTTACAATTGGGCACACTGAGAGTTGCTTACAAAAAAGAGTAATTAACATCAATTCCTATGAACAGATAGTCCATAAAAGTAGAACATTAACTTGTCTTATACATGTGTAGTAATTTTTAAAACATAGACTTTATGAGCTATTTTTCTTGATATCCTATCCAGTTAGTCACTTCCCAAATAATGTGAATGAATATTAAATTTTTTTAAGCTAATTTTTTTCTTTGTTTTTTACTTTGTTATAGGACATGATGACACCAATAAATTTGGGTGGGAAAAAGACCATTTATTTAGTTTCATTCTTTGAAGGCTTGCAACGCATTATTTTATTCACTGAAGACCCTAAAGTATTTAAAGTGACATATGAAAGTGAAAAAGCAGAGTTGGCAGAGCAAGAAATTGTGTTGTCATTACAAGATGTTGGCATTTCGTTGGTTAATAACTATACAAAACAAGAAGTAGCCTATATTGGCATCACAAGGTTGGACATTGTGTGTGTGTGTGTGTGTGTGTGTGTGAGTGTGTGTGTGAAATTGTAGTTGAATAAGTAGTCAATATTTGTATAAATGTATTTAAAGATGTTTTTGTTTTGTTTATATTTTAAAGGAATTTAGTTTTCTTAGTTTTCATTTATTCATAATTATAATTGGATAATTTTAGCTTGAAAATATTTTGGAGAATTTCATAATTTTTGAGATAAGATTGGCAGCTAGGTGGCACAGTGAATAGAGTACCAGCCCAGGAGTCACCAGCCCTGAGTTGAAATTTGGCCTCAGACACTTGATAAACTTACTAGGTGTGTGACCCTTGGGCAAGTTACTTAATCCTAATTGCCTTGCCTTCCCCTCTCAAAAAAAAAAAAAAAGATTGGGTTATAAGACAAAATTGACAGAATGATCTCTATGATAACAATCCCTAGTTCTTAACAGTTTTTCAAACTAAATTAGTAAATATTATATATGTTATGATAATGATATTGTTAAAATATTATAATAAATAAATATATTTTAATAAACCTATTTTATTTAAATGTTTAATATATTTTATATACATATATCTTTATATATAATATACATTATAATATTAAATATAATATTTTTAATAAATCCATTTTATTTAAAGTTAAATCTGTTTTACTGAATCTGTTACTTACTATGTAGCAGCTAGGTGGCACAAAGGGATAGAGTACCAGGACTGGAGTTAGGAAGACTTATCTTCGTGAGTTCAAATCTGGCCTCAGACTCTATTCATGACCCTGAGCAAGGCATTTAACCCAATTTGCTTCTGTTTCCTCATCCGTAAAAAATGACCTGAGGAATGAAATACAGTGTAAACCACTCCAATATCTTTGCCAAAAGGCCACAAAGAGTTGGACATGATTTAAACAATTGAACAACAACAACAAAAATAACAATATTTAATATGATAAATGTGTTTAAAGTAACTGTTGGAAATTATTGTTAAACTAAATCTTTGTACAGTGGACAATTTAGTAGTCAGTAATTGCTCATTTCCAAGATTATTGAGTTTAGCGATTGTGTTGATCCCCATATTTTCATTTCCATATCTTTTCCTTCTTCATTTTCATTAGAAATTAGAGTGGAAGCTTCAGTAGATTCTCTCTGCCTTGGTACCTTATTTACATTATGTGCTTCTCTTATTTTGTATTATGTAGTATTTTTCTTAGACTGATTGTTTTAATCTTATGTACTTAAATGAATTAAATTATTTCTGTTGACTGTTCATTTTAACCATAGTAAAATATAGCTTTAACTTTTCACTGTAATATTTGACCTAAGGCATGCTCTTGATATGCTAGGAATTTGTATTCATTCAAATGGAATTTTTTTGGCTTGTTTTCTCAGAAATTCAATTTTTTCCCTACCAAAAAATTGATGTGCAAAT
>WOXC01007529.1:0-32215 GCA_011680675.1 Gymnobelideus leadbeateri
TTATTAAGCTCACTGCTCAGTTACTTCACCTCAGTTACCTGAAGAGAATACAACTGATAAATCCTTAATTGTTCCTCCATCACCAACATTAGCTCATTTACATTTTTTTCTCCTAATCCTCTGTTTTAAATTCTTCTTTAATTCCAAGTTTTGCTGATCCTTTCACATTCTTCCTGGAAGGAACAAATCCACTCACATTTACAGACTTCTTCCTGCCACCTCTCCCATGCTTACCTGTTTTCTTAAAGCCCCAAACATACTTTTCTCTAGTATTTCTAGACTTTATCCTTCCTCTCTCCCCTACTCCAGTCCCCAGTTCTTCCTTCTCACTGAACTGTAAGAAAACCATGTCCGAGAATCTCAGAATTGGAAGGGGAGGGACCTCAGAAATCATCTAATCCAAGCTCTACCCAAAGAAGAAAAGAGCATTAGATCTAGAGTCAGGAAGATGTGGGCTCAAATACCACCTCAGACACTTACTATGCAAATAATTTCATTTCTCTGGGACTCAGTTTCCTCACCTGTAAAAAAGAGGAAATTGGAATTGATGGCCTCTAAGATCCCTTTCCAACCTCAAAACTATTATCTTATGATTTCCCTATGGCAGGTTTTTTTTCATCCTTTTTTGTATCTTAGTCCACAGAGGCAGTCTAGGGAAGTCCTCTTCTCAGAAAAAAAAAAAAATTTTTTTTTTTGCTTTTTGGAGGGCAGTTGGGGTTAAGTAACTCGCCCAAGGTCACACAGCTAGGTTTTTGTTTGTATGTGTTAAGTGTCTGAGGCCAGATCCGAACTCAGGTCCTTCTGACTCCAGGGCCAGCACTCTACTCACTGCGCTACCTAGCTGCCCCTAGAAAAATGTTTTTAAGTGCATAAAATAAACTATATTGTGTCATATAGGATACCAGTTCTAATGAAAAGTTATAAAAATGTTTTTAAAACATACTCACAGACCCCAGGTTAACAACCTGTGCTATACATTTTATACAAAAATGATCGTTCCAGTCATCTAAGGTCATCCCAACCTTCTAAGAAAACAGTACTGGCATTTGGGGAAAAAAATGCTATTTCAGCTAAGTTTGTTTTAGTATTATTTCTTCCCAACCACCCCCACTGGCTTATCCTTTGTTTGATGACTTCCAGTGGGGGTGGGGTAGACCACTACTTCTTCAGAAAAAGCATTCCACTTTTACTCACTCAGATGCTCCAGTATAATTTCATATCACATATATAGTCCAACCCCATGCATAAGAACACCCTCTCAATATTCCTAACAGTGGCTCATACAATCTATGTCAAAGCATGGTGTATCAAGGTTTTCTTATCATTGGATGAGGGCCTTGAGAAAGAACCAGAACATTGAGAGTTCAAGAAAAAGGACTGATAGCTGTCAGGAAAGACTGGAGAGAGGTTGGAATAGATGGCCTCAGAAATCCCTTCTGCTTCTAAATTTTCTGTTGTGAATCAGATTTGAAGAGCTCTCTATTTGCCATGTTAATTTTTGGGCAGGTATGTAGTGCCAATGCAATATTCACAGTGGCCACAATCACTATAAATATACCTGTATGGTGCTTGATTGCAAAATGTAACAGACTCTCCATATATGACAGAAACAAAACATTTATTCAAACATCAGAAAACCAAATGCCAAAACCAGTAAGCTGATTCCATCATAGTAGCAAGGAAGTTAATAAACCATAACAGCACAGAGAGCCACAGCATCCTTTAGCCTTCCCACAAACCAATATTTTTACTCACAGGCTTGACTGACTCCCTGGGACACATGCTCTCCTCCTCTCAGTCTAGCTAGTTATAACTCCCAGCTTCCTGTGGGCTCTGCTCCACCTTTCAGTAACTTCTTCACAGGTTCCTCACAGGTTCTATGTGATTATATTCAGCCTACTATGAGGCAGAAAATATTTTCAAAGTAAGGAAGGTCTTCAAATTCCCTTAGGCTTATTAAGGGGCAGGGAAGATCTTCAAATTACCATTACCATTACAAGGGAAAGGGATGGTTTCAGTCTGTCTGCTGTGAGTTCTTTCAGTATGAACCAGTGGGCTTCCCGCAAACTCTGTCCAGCCAATGTTCATGTAAAACAAATGCAAGTTCACCAAAGCAATGTAAAGAACCATTAATTCAATCCATTTTCTTCCATTTTCTCTCATCCATTTCTCTCACTGACTAACCAAACAAACCTCTTCCTGAGCCACATACATGCACATTTCAGTTGTCTTTGTTAAAAAAAAAATTAACTAGTTATTGGTAAAATCAATATTCACCTTCATTTTGAACTGCAGAAATTGATCCTATTGCAAATCCAGATGAGTAGCACTTACAGGGCAAACAGGAAGTTATCTCAGTGAGGAGATGGGTTCTAGAGTTTGCTCAGAACAGCTCAGATACCACAGAATATTCTGGAAAACCTAGAAGTCTCTATTTTGTAGGGGTTTCTAGGAACATCTGTTGGGGTCAACAACCAATTCCAAAGCAATTTAAAACTCTTATAATAAAGGTAAATAGGAAAATGAATTCTCTGGTTATCTCACTGGGGCAAGTAGCCAATGATCTAATAACTAGTCTGAATCCTAAGTAAGGAGAGGTAAATGGGAATGGCATCTTGGATAGAATGGATAACCCCACATTACCTGTGGCTGGAAAATGACATTATTACTGCTTTTTACCTGAGTATCTCACAAGTGTCCCCAAGTGAGAAGTCCCAGAGGCAGCATTCACTGATTGGGTATAGTCCTCTTAGAGCAGTGGGATGGGAAGAGGTCAGTACCATGAATAAAGCTTAAAAGCATCAGGATACATTGGTGTCACAGCTTGGAGTTGGGGGGTGGGGTGGAGTAGGGCAAGCTTCTCTCTCCCAGGGCATGCATTTGCAGGGGGCCTGCACTTCCTCCTTGAAGCACTCTTGTATGTGTCATAGTTATTCACAGCAGGAGGAAGCATGCCTTCTCGGATGTCAGCACCCTGAGAAAAATACCAGTAGGCCTATGCTAGTTTTGGCTCTCCTACTCAGATGATTTTTCTCAATTTCAACCCTACTTCCTCCCTAAGTCAAAACTGCCCATTTTTTTCAATGAAATTAACCATTACCATGGCTGTCCCACACAACCTTCATTTTGTTTATTTATCACATCAACATTCCCCTTTAGTGCTGGCCAAAGAACTGATTGCCAAAAAATCAGCTGCCCTCAATTTTTCATCTCAAGAAAATTTCACAGGCTAAGAAATTAGAGAAACTGGTCTTGGATACCAGTTCTGCTATTTATTGTCTGTGTGGCCTGGAAATGCCACCTAATTTCACTGGGTCTCAGTATAATCAGTTATAAAGAGGAAATTACATTAGAAACCTGCAGAAGAATATACCCTCATACATGGAGACAATTCATCAATCTACACTACTTGATAAAATATATTTTGATTTCAGGTAACGTGTCATCTGACTGATTTTATAAAAGGAAATACACCAATAGGTGCTTGTTAGCCATGGTTTTCAAGGTTAGGATAGCTTTAAAGAGGGGACTACATTTTTAATGGGGACCCTGAGTGCTATAACTAGATTGCCCTTAAGATCCCTTTCCACTCTATGGCCTATAAACTCTATAGACTATGAAGTACAGATGTGTAGTGTTTATCTTATATTTGAATATAGAATTCAAAAATATGTAATTTATATGAGAGCATACCTTTTTAAAAAAAATTATCTAGCTAGGTAGTTCAGTGAATAGAGCACTGACCCTGGAGTCAGGAGGACCTGAATTCAAATCCAGTCTCAGACACTCAACACTTTCTAGCTGTGCGACCTTGGGCAAGTCACTTAACTCCAATTGCCTTGCCTTTCTCCCTCCAAAAAATTATTTATTCATTTATTTTTGGTTTTCAACATTCTCTTTTATATGATTTTTAGTTATAAATTTCCCCCTTCCTCTACTCTTCCCTCCCCCAAATAGGATGCAATCTGATATAGCGTATACATGTATGATAATATTAAATATATTTTCACAGTAATCACAGAAAGAAGAATCAGAACAAAAGGGAAAAACCATGAGAAACAAAAAACAGTAAAAAAAAAAGAGAGAGAGAAAATAGTTTGCTTCAAGATGTCATAGTTCTCTCTCTGGATGTGGATCACATTTTCCATCATGACACTTTTGGAACTGTCTTGGATCATTGTATTGCTCAGGAGAGCTAACTCTAACAAAGTTGATCATCGCACAACATTGCTGTTACTGTGTATGGTGTTCTAGTTCTGCTCACTTCACTCAGCATTGGTTCATATAAGTCTTTAGGTTTTTCTGAAGTCCACCTGCTCACCATTTATTATGGAATAATAGTATTCCACTACCCCAATTGATAGGCATCCCCTCATTTTCTAATTTTTTCCCACCATAAAGAGAAATGCTATAAATATGTTTGTACATGTGGGTCTTTTTTTTTTTTTTTGAGGGCATTTGGGGTTAAGTAACTTGCCCAAGGTCACACGGCTAGGTTTTTGTTTGTGTGTGCGTTAAGTGTCTGAGGCTGGATCCGAACTCAGGTCCTTCTGACTCCAGGGCCGACGCTTTACTCACTGTGCCACCTATCCTCCCCCTTTTTCTCTTTTTTATGATCTTTTTGGGATACAGACCTAGTAGTGGCATTAGGGAGTATACTTTTAAAAAAAGCTTTTGTTGCTATCTTCTGTCTTTTTACCCTGTCAGAGAACCAGGCCTCAAGTCAGGAAGACTCATCTTCTTGAGTTTAAATCTGGCCTCAGATATTTACTAGCTGTGTGACCCTAGGCAAGTCACTTAATCCTATTTGCCTCAGTTCCTCATCTTTAAAATAAGCTAGAGAAGGATATGGCAAGCTATTACAGTATCTTTTCCAAGAAAACCCCAAATGGGGTCATGAAGAGTTGCATATGACTGAAATGAATGAACAACAACAACAAAACTTTTTAAAAGTCAAAAAAGAGGAAAAAAACCAGCACAAGCTATTAGTACATTAATGAAGTCTGAAAACATCATACCTTTGGACTTTCCATCTCCACAGAAAGATAGGTTGGGATGTCCTTTCATATCACTTCTTTTGGATCAGGCTTGATCTTCATAATTTTGTTACATTTGCTGTGTGTGTGTGTGTGGGGGGGTTCTTTCATTTGCATTGTTGCAGGTATTTTATATATTGTTTTCTTGGCTCTGCTTCATTCTATATCAGTTCATGTAGATCTTTCTGTTTTTTTGTATTCATCACATACATTTCTTAAGCCATTTCTTGAGATCTATGGGCATCTACTTTGTTTCCAATTCTTTGCTATCAAAAAAAAGTGTTGCTATAAATATTTTGGTACATATGGAGACTATCTTCTTATCAATGACTTCCTTGGAATTTAAGCTCAGTAATGGAGTCTCTGGCTCAAAAGTTCTGGACATTCTAGTAACTTTATTTGCAGCATTCCAAATTGCTTTTCAAAATGATTGTACGACTTTGAAACTCCACCAACAATGCATTGGTGTGCCTAGCATCCCACAACCCCTTCAAGATTAACTATTGCCATTTTGGGGGTCATCTTTGACAATTTGCAGGATGTGAGGTAAAACCTTAGGGTTTTAAATTTTGCATTTCTTTTATTATTAGTGATTTAGAACGTTCTCTCATGCAGTTGTGAATACTTTGCAATTCTTCTTTTGAGAAGTATTTGTTTATATACTTTGACCACTTATCTACAGAGGATTGGCTCTGTGTATGTCTATACATACATATACACATATGTATACATACATACATACATGTGTGTTGTTGTTTTTATGACTTGGATACCAGACCCTTATCAGATCCATTTGACCCAAAGATTTTTCCCATTCTACTACTTCCCTTCTTATCCTAGGTGCACTAATTTTGTCTATAGGAAGAATATACTCTTATTCTGACCATCTTACCATTGTCCAAAATAATATTTTTGGAACTTTTGGGGGGGGATTCAATTTCAAAGGAAATTAACAAACCACATGAGGAGATTACTTTATAGCCACAACTTGTTTTAGACCCAAGCCGTGATTAATCAGCTTGATTACCCACCTTATCTACCAAACTTGATTCTACATTGCTATTTCTTAAAATTCAAATGAACTCTCAGTGACTACAGATCACTACAATTGATGATACTAAAAGAAATTCAGTGGAGGCTTTACAAAATTATAAAGGAGGAAGCACATGGGATAGCCCATGCAAAGGCATGAAGACAGGAAATGCCCTGTGAGGAACAGAGAGAAGGCCATTTTGGCCAAAATGCATCTGTGTGAGCCAAGAGAAGGGGCTGGATGTGATAGATGTCATAGAGGTAGAAATGGCACCATTTGGCAGCTGATTGAGTATGTACAGTGAGGGAGAGTGAGGAGTGGAGGATAACGGTAAAGTTACAAAACTATGAGATTGAAAGGATGAATTGTACTTCAACAGAAATAGGGAGGTGTGGAAGAACTTGGGACCACCCACAATGTAAGATATGGATGAAAAACCAGAAAAGGAAACTAAGAAAGAGTAGGCAGGAATTCATGAAAATCCAGAGAAATTCATGAAAAAATTCATGAAAAACCAGGAATTCATGAAAATCCAAAGAAGAGAATGTCTGGGAGGACAGAGAGGCCAATAGCACCAAGCACAGCAAATAGGTTGAGAAGGATAAGGACTGGAAAAACTCTGTCAGATTTGGTGATTGAGATGATTGGCTTGCCTTCTCAATGGGAAGGGGGAGGGAGGAAAGGAGAGAATTTGGAACTCAAAGTTTGAAAAGCAAATGTTAAAAATTGTTTTTACATGTAACTGGGAAAAATTAAATACTACATAAAAAATTTAAAGGGATGATTGGTAAATTTGGAGAGAGCAATTTCACTTGAGTGTTGCAACTGGAAATACAGTTGCAAAGGGTTAGTTAGTGAGGGAGGGAGAGCAAAGAAAGAGGAAGTAATAATTGTAGATTTGCTCTTGCAAGGACTTTGAGAAAAAGGAGGAGCTATATTAGATGAAATCTTGGTAGAGTATAGTGAACCTTTTTTAACAATAGGAGAGATGTGGGCATTTTTGAAAGCAGTAGGGAAGGAAGGAATCTTTTGGTAGAAGTAGGGGGGAGAGAGAGAGAGAGAGAGAGAGAGGGAGAATGCAGTCTACTGAAAAAGACAAGCGGGATGAGGTCAAGTGCATATGCAAAAGGGTTGGCCTAGAGAAGAAGGGTCACCTCTTTGTCAGAGACTAGGAGAAAAGAGGAGAGATGATGTCAAAAGGATCTGAGATGAAGAAATAGGGGAAGAGCTTATATCAAATGGTCTCAATTTTCTCAGTTGAGGGAGAGGAGGGTTAAAGAGGTGCGGGGAAAGCTTGGAATAGCTTCTGTAGGAATGATGTTAGGCTATCAGTGAAGGAAGAATAAAAAGATAGCCCTGTTACATTAAGGGCCTGGTTGAGGCTGGATAACATGAGTGTGTAGCCCACTAAGTATGGTTGATCCACTCCAGGTTATTTATTCTGAAACTTCCCTTCCTAAGAGGAAAGCATTTGTGACAGTTTGCTCCATGAGCCCAAATCACCTGAGACAGAAGCACCTGTATGGAAGATAGCAGAGATGTGCTCCTGGGAGAAAACATCCTATGTTCCCCCACCCAAGAAAGAAGCATCAGCCTCTTTCCATTGGCTGCATGGCCAAAATAGATTGTGCATTTAAAAGTACCAGACCGGGACACTCTCACTCTTTCTGAGAACACCCAAGAGTCCTGTTCACCTAGTGCCATGTACTGAGCTGGGAGGAGGGAAGGCCCACATGCTTGCTCTCTCTTTTGACCCTGTAGTCCCAAGAAATGGATTTGGGTTTTAGGTCTGTATAATGTATAATTGACTGAAAAAAAAAAACCTGTCCCCAAAAGCAGGTTTTGATAAAAGGGAAGGTTTTGATTTAAGGCCTTGTTGTTGTTGTTTGTCCTTGG
Source organism: Gymnobelideus leadbeateri (assembly GCA_011680675.1). Classification (NCBI taxonomy): domain Eukaryota; kingdom Metazoa; phylum Chordata; class Mammalia; order Diprotodontia; family Petauridae; genus Gymnobelideus; species Gymnobelideus leadbeateri. The sequence goes on from WOXC01007529.1 coordinate 7,966, forward strand.
TTCAGGAAGACGATATCATAACTTGCAAGTAAATTGGATTTAAGTGAGGAAGGACTGTGCAAAGTCTCCAGCCTCATCCTCTCCTCTGAAGCCATCTGGGTACAATGGCAAGATATAGATCAAGATGACTAGAGATGGCCTCTCTAAGCCCTTAAAGCTACCTGAAGGAGTGGGTGAGTGGTAATCACAGAAAGAGGGAGGGAATATTGAAAAGTCTGCCTGGGCTTCTCTAAGATAAATGTCATTCTTTTTATAATTATGTTTGAAGTTGGTCTGCTTACAGCCATTGTGTAGTTCACATACCATACTTCCCTGACTTTACATTCCATGTCCTCAGTGGTTTCTTGAAAAAAAAATTGTATCTGTTAGACTGGCTCTCTCTTTCTTCCTATAAGGGAATGGTGTAGTTGGTGGTCTGCTTTGGGATGGGAATCTTACCACTACTTTCTTAAAGTATCCAAATGCTCTACCTCATAAGTGGTTTTTTTTGGCTTTACTCCATCATATCAATTTTGTCTGCAACACAATCACCTTACAACCATGTTATCTCTAGCAACCACTTCACATTTAAATAATATTTAAACGAATCCTATCTTGGTGTTTTTAATGGTATTAGCGCAAAGTCCAGCTGTCACATTTCATCTTTTTTTTTCCCTACAGATTGTTCTTCCAAAGTAAATCATAATTTGCTCCACTGTTATAGCTTATGTCATACTCTTTCATCCCTGACATCTGAATCACTAAATAAATGTCTTTGTGAATCCTATTCAATGACTTTTATTTTTTCCAGTTCAATTCAAGAAGCACTTATTAATGTTCAAAACACTATTCTAAGCTTCTAGGAATACAAAGACAAAAGAACAACAACAACAACCAAATTGGTCCCTGCTCTCAAGGAATTTACATTTTACTGCCAGGATAAACCAATTACTCAGATAATTAAATAAAATATAATTTGATATTCCAATTACTTTATAATGGAAGTTCCCTTAATATAATCTTGAGATGAGACCTGACTGGCTCTTTCTTTGAATCTCACCCATAATATGAGAATAATTAATTATGAGCTTCAAACAAAATAATATGTGTAATATGCTTTGTATGCAATAAGTGCTATATAAATGCCAATTGTTGCTCTTGTGGTTACTGTCATTATTTCTGACAGTCATGATTTATTTGATTTTAGGATCTGTCCTCTTTTTTTCTGTTCTTCTTTCTCTATCTACTACTCTTCTACCCACAGAACTTGAGGGCAACCAACACATGCTCAATAGAAAATAGAATAGAATAGAAAAACCTGTTGATCCTACTTTCTTTCCTTCCCTGTTATGATATAGTTATATAGTGGAACAATTCTGGCTTTCTTGCTAGTATATTGGTTTTTCCCAAATAGTTTCTTTAGCCTCTTTGGCCTCCACAGCTAATATAGATGTCTAGAATGTCTTCATTACAATTGTGTTTTCATTCCTCCTTTCCCATCCACTCATTTCTCCCTATTTATTTGTTCATTTATTCATCTAGACATTTTATTCGTTGATTTATTCATTTATTTATTTGTTTGTTGACCTTTTTCCTGTCTCTCTCCTCTCCAACTTTTTGTCTAAAACCAGTATTCACCCAATTCAAAGTATATGTTTCAGGCTCTGCAAATTCCCTAATCCCTCTTCTATACCTCACTGCTGTTTCTTCTATCTTCCTATTCATCAACTTACTCTTTGCTCTCACTTCATGAAATCACTTTTAAAGTCCCCTCACCACACTCCCTCTATCCTGCCAGGGAGGAAAATAGAAGACTACTTTGCTTTAAGTGTTGCTGTTCAGGAGTTTGGGGTCCTATGATGTAGACAGAGATTGGTCTTATCATCCCTGTTTTTCAGCTATTACAACTGGGATGGAGAGAGACCATATAGCTTTCTAAGATCATACAAATGGTCAAAAATTGATCTAAAACTACACTCAAAGTATTCTGGCATTCAAACTATACATCTGTAAGACAAAGTATTAACAACTGGTTATTGCCATAGTCTAATAAGGTATGTATGCCAGGAATGGGGGTGAAGGAAGTGCTGGGGCACTGGTAACTGCTATAGTTATGTGGGTAAAGGCCAACTTCATCCTTGCTACCTAAGAAGCAGAGGTGAACAAGGAAGACCTGGAGAAACACAGTTGGGGAGAGGAGAGAAGCATTCCCAATCAGTAATCTATCCAGTAAAAACAGCACTGGTTGAGCAGTAACCATGTGGAAGGGAATAATTTAACTGTGGGAGAGGAGTTCCGGACCTATAATTTCATCAGTGTAGGGACCACTGATGCATAATGATAACATTATCTGTAACTTACAGTGTTGACACAAACTGCCAGGGCACTGATACATTAAATTCTTTGCCCATGTTATACAACAAGTATTTGTCAGAAGCAAGACTTGCATCTGGCTCTTCTTGGCCCCACCTTCTACACTTTATCTTCTCTTCTACCAATGCCTCTCAATAAAGTGAATCTAAAAACCATTAAGCTAATGGAAGTCTTGCTTTTTCTTCATATGTTTGAATTATTTTTAAATAGAAAAATAATTTTAATTTTTAATTTTTTTTATTTTTTAAAGAAATTAGGGTTAAGTAACTTGCTCAAGGTTACACAGCCAGTCATTATTTATGTGTGGGTGCTCATTTTCTGAGGCCAGATCCGATCCCAGATCGTCCCAACTCCAGGGCCAGCACTCTTACTCACTGTGCCACCTAGCCGCCCCTAATTTTTTATTTTTAAACTTATATTAACTCAGAAATGTACTTAAAAAAAATTTTTTTTTGCTTTTTTGGAAGGGCATTTGGGGTTAAGTGACTTGCCCAAGGTCATATGGCTAGTAAGTGTTAAGTATCTGAGGCCGGATTTGAACTCAGGTCCTCCTGACTCCAGGGCCTGTGCTCTATTCACTGTGCCACCTAGCACTTTTAAAAATAGTTCATTCTTTTGAGAGTTGGTTGTTTTTCAAATCATTTTTAAAAGTCCTAAATCAAATTTTTCTTTGTACTTGAGTGGGTCTATATGCCAATTATCAAGGAATTTTGGAGGAATACATATATTTAGATAAATATATGTACATCTATATTCATATCCATATTTTATATAGTATAAAGATATTAAATACTTATATTATCACATATGTATATGACATGTGAGTATATGTGTATATAATATATATGTATATAACAATAAAGGCATAGGTTTATAATATGCATTCATACAGTATGATATTAACATATAATCATATACATGCATGAATGCCTATATAATATGCATATACATGCATATCAATCTCTCACTATATTTGGATATGCAATTTATTTATGTTAGTATATTATAGCTAAAGCCAAACTATAGATAATGTTAACATCAACTATAGATGCTACTCTGACACCTCATTATGCCACAGGAGTGACCTTGGGATTTCAAAGTCCTCATCATCAGAACACAACTTCTGTCATGCTGTACCAAGTTAGGAGATCTTTAGGTACAGGCCCAGCAAAATATTACATCTTCTATCTGAAGACTCGTGTAAGTACAGAATGCCTCATAACCTAGTTACTAGGTGATGATTTCTTTTTGGCCACAACAGCCCATGCAATGCTTATCATGTTTAGCAATTCAGAATTTCTATGGTTTTAAGTTAGGTGTATAAAAAATAGGGTTTGAATTACAATTAGATGATGGTTAGAACTTGTTCCGTATTTAAGTGTTTCCCACCTATCATTTTGGACTTCAACTCTCCATTTTGATTAATATTGAAACAAACCTACTACAGACAAGATTAGTCAGTTACAGGCCACAACTACAATATTAGGCCACAACTGACATATTATATGTCAGTACATTGGGTATTTATAAATGTCCTCACAGGAATGATTCCTTGAAGTAGTTATTGATTTCCCTGTATAATGCTATCCATTTCAAATATTCTAAGATCATGATTACTGAAACTCATCATAGCTATGATTTTTATTGTTATTGTCATTTTGTTTATTGTTATAACCTAGATGTCTCAATGACCCTTTAGATTTACTGCAGCCAAAGACATATCTAAGATCTTTCTCCAAAGAGAATATTTCTACATAGAAATATTCTTCCTGACTTAACTACTTTTGTCATTGGTATCACCCACTGTCCCATATTTGAAATCTTGACCCCTCTCCCTATCTCTCATATTCAGTTTTTTTTTTTTGCCAACTTCTGTTTATTTTTAATTCTGCAATATATCCCATATCTCTCTACCTCATCCTGGTACAAGACCTCATTATCATATCCTGGGACTATTGCTATAGCTTCCCAACAGGTTTTCCAATCTCCTCTCAATATTTTTTTCCATTCACTTTTCATAATAACAACAACTAATATTTATACAGAACTTTAAGGTTTGTCAAGCATATACACACTGTCTCATTTGACCCATACAACTCTATAAGACAAGTACTATTACTATCATTACCACTATTTTATAGATAAAGGCCTGAAGTTCAGGGAGGCAGAATGATTTGTCGATAGTTACACAGACAGAAGATGTGTTCGAATCTGGTTGTCTCCTGACTCCAGCACTGTTCTACATTTACTATTCCATGTTCTTATACCAAGTTTATAAATTTTCTTTATCTGTGAATCTAACCACATCACTCCTTAGCCCATGATCTCAATGTCTCCCTATTTTCCTACTGAGTAAAGTTTAAACTCCCTTCCCCAGCACTCAGGGCCCTTCACAATCTGGTGCCTCTTAACCTTTCTGATTTCTCTATTTCCATACTACATATTTCTGTCATACATGATTGTTTGTTACCACCTCCTTCATATGCACTGTACTTTTCCATCTCTGTGCTTTTATTCTGTCACTAGGAAGCTGTGTGGCATTCAAAGCAAGTCATTTTATTTCTCTGGGCCCCAATTTTCTCAATCTACAAAATTATGGGGTTCAATTAATCATATCAAATGTTCCTATCATCTCTAAAATTCTAGGATTCAGTGCTTACTATCCCTGGAAGCCTTCTTGGATCCTGCTCAATACTCAAGTTGCAAGGAAAACAATGATAAAAAAAAGAAATAAGACACCCTCCCCCCAATAGACATCAAAATATTTATAGCACAACCTTTTTTTGGTAGCAAAGAACTGGAAACAAAGTAGATGCTGATCAATTAAGGAATGGCTAAACAAGTTGTAGGACAATAATGTAATGGGATATTACTGTATTATAAGAAAGAAGGACTATGACGAATACAGAGAAGCATAGGAAGATTTATTTATATGAACTGATGCAAAGTGAAATAAGTAGGTTAAGGAAACTGTATACACAATGAAAGCAACAATGTAAAAGGAAAGAACAATAACAAAACAATTGAACTTGAAATGTTCTGAAATTTTAATGACCAAACTTGGCCTAAAGGAAGAAGGATGAAAAGACACCTTTCTCGCTTGTTTTGCAGTTGTGGAAACTATCAATGTGGAACACTACAATTGATGTCAGACTTTTTTGATGGTTAGTTTTGCTGACCTCTTCCTTTCACTTTTCTGTTTTGTTGTTGTTTATTTTTTTTATATGAGGAATGGCTCTTTGGTGAGGGGAAAGAGGGTAAAATACACTGGAAAATTTAAGTGATGTAAACATAAAAGATAGCAATAAAAATGTATTGGGGAAAAATACTTGGTGTGTATAGCCATAATTCTTAAGACTGACCCAACTCCTTTTCCAGTCATAAATGACCTTGCTGATAAATTCTCTGGTAACATATTTATACCCTTTTTGCTTCCTCTTCTTTGGGTCACCAACAGTACTGATTCGTTCAAGATTGTGGCATTCCATGATTTTCAGTCATGTAGTTTCATTGCTTCACAAAACAGTCAAAGTAATAAGGATAAAATGTTTGCAGAAGGTTATCGTGAGACCCAATAAGGCAAGGACATTTATAGATATAATTGGTGGTACCTAAAATGTCAAAGATTTGGGAACAATTCTATATCATTATTATACATATGTGTTACGTTGCATTCTAATTATCCACTAATGTGTTATAACCTTCTATCAGACTCTAAACTCCATAAGAATAGAGGTGCTATCTTTTCTAAAACTTCTTGTTCCTCCAGAAGCTTGCCAAAGGATACACTTCTATTAGACACTTAATGGATATTTACTATATAAATCTGAAATGCAAGAGGGAGGAACACCCAAATGTATAAAAGTATTTATAGCAGCTCTTTTCATGATTGCAAAGAATTGGAAATTAAAGGGGTGCCCATCAATCGGGGAATGGCTAAACAAGTTGTGGCATGTGAATGTAATAGAATATTATTGTGCTATAAGAAACAAGGAGGAGACGGATTTCATATTTACCTGGAGAGGCTTATACAAACTGATGCTGAGCGAGAAAAGTAGAATCAGAAGAAATTTGTATACAATCACAGACACATCATATGTGTGATGACCAACTATGACAGACTGGATTCTTCTCAGCAATGCAGTGATATAAGTCAATCCCAAAAGACTCATGAAGAAGAGAAATGTGACATCCAGAGATATAACTAGAAAGAACTGAGCTTGAATCCTGATGGAAGCAAACTAATCAATCTTTTTCTTTTCATTGTTTGGTTTTATTTCTTCTTTACCATTTTTCATCCCACCTAGTACAATACACCTTTGTAATTAGACTAATGTCTAATATGAATGTATTTGCAGATCCTATACTGAACTATATGCTGTTGGGGGGGGTAGGAGGATGGAGGTAAAGGAAATTTGAAAATCAAGGAACTATGGAATTGAATATTGTTAACTGAAACTAAACTAATAAATTAATTTTAAAAAATAAATAAATTTGAAATGCACGGTGTGACCATTAAGAAATAAATCAATTCTACAATTGATATATGTAAATAAGTTCATCATAATATCATAATCATACACCTTATAGTGTTTCTCACATTCCTATCTTTCATACAAATTATTACTTCCTTAGTTAACTTTATATTACAATGATACATTCTTTTCAACATAATGACAAATGACCACTCAATTCAATTCACCAAATATTCACTGAGTTCTTACTATTTGAAAGACAGTCTTAAAGAAGACCAGATGCTACTGGGGGAAACATGATTAAGAAATCGTCCCTATTTTCAAGAAACTTATAACCTTGCATTCAGAATAACTACGAGGTACCACATCTCACAGGTCAGATTGGCTAAGATGACAAAACAGAAAAATTATAAATACTGAAGAAGATGTGGAAAAAATTGGAACACTAATGCATTATTGGTGGAGTTGTGAACTGATCTAACCATTCTGGAGAGCAATCTGGAACTATGCCCAAAGGGCTATAAATAAGTGCATACCCTTTGACTCAGAAATACCACTTCTAGGGTTGTTTCCCAAAGAGATCATACAAAAATATTTATAGCAGCTTTTTGTGGTAGCAAAGTATTGGAAATCAAAGGAATGCTCATCAATTGGGGAATGGCTAAACAAGTTGTGGTATATGAGTGTAAGGGAATACTATTGTGCTATAAGAAACAAGGAGCACAAAGACTTCATAATAACATGGGGAGACTTATATAAACTGATGCTGAGTGAGGAGAGCAGAACCAGAACTTTGTACATAATTACAGACACATTTTATGTGTGATGACTGACTTTGACAGACCAGGCTCCTCTCAGCAATGCAAGGCTATAAAGACAATTCCAAAAGACACATAATGGAAAGAGATATCCACATCTAGAGAAAGAACTACAGAGTCTGAATGCAGATTCAAGCAAACTACTTGCTCTCTCTTTTTTTGTTTTGTTTTGTTTCTTCTTTCTCATTGTTCACTCTGTTGGTTAAAATCCTTCTTTACAATTTGACTGATGTTTAATGTGAAAGTATTTGTAGATTCTATATTGGATTGCATGCCACCATGGGGAATGCAACTGAATGTTGTAAACTAAAAGTAAATAAATAAATTTCAAAAAGAAACTTACAGGGGGGGGCAGAGCCAAGATGGCTGAGTAGAAACAGCATTTCCAATGTGCTCTGCCACACACAAATTTCAAACAATGTGAAAGGGGACTCCGAACAACTTTTGGAGCCCCAGCACCCACAGAACGGCACAGAGAAGCTAACCTCCTGCTGAGGACAGCCCAGCAGCCTTGCAGGGAGTGGCCAGCACAGCACTCTGAGAGCAGGTAGCACAGCATGTGGGAACTGACAGCACAGCATGCAGAGTGCTAGCCTCAGGGTGGCCGGGCCTTCAGCCGGCTGGAGGGACCCCAGAACACCAGCAATTGTGGCAATTCCAGAATTATCAGCACAGATATGCCTAGGACAAAGTGAGAGGTTAGTGCCCTATGGACGTTGGGACCAGTATTTGGGGAACACGTGGCTTCCTCCCCTGGGGGCAAAAAGCTGCTGAAGAAACAGCTGCACAGAAGCCATTTTGCAGCATCAGTAGTGGCTCTAGCTCCCGGTCTGCGAACTGTAGGAAGATCCAGCAATCAGTCTGGGGGTTAATCGATTTTGCTTTAAACTGCCTGGATCTGGATTGTGGTCTGGGGGGCGAAGTTTGGGGTGGGTATCCAACTTGCCAGAGTGGGTGGAGGCTTTATAGAGGCCACCCAACTGGAGGAAGTTGTGAAGACCCCATGTTTGGGTGGAAGCTCCCTTGTCTGGTGGCAGAGTCCCACTGTGGCAACAAGCCCCAAAATCAAGTAACTGAGTGGCAACATGCTTAGGCAAATGAAACAAAATAAATGGAAAAGTTCAACATTGGACTCCTATTTTAGGGGCAAAGAGGCTCAAAGCATGGAGGAGGACTTTGAGGTCAGAACTCCTACACCAAAAGCCCCAAATGAAAATACAAGCTGGCTACAGGCCATAGAGGACCTTAAGAAGCAGATAAGAGAAGTGGGGGAAAATTGGGAAGAGAAATGATAAAGATGCAAAAAAAGTATGAAATGACAGTCAACAGCCTGACTGAGGAAAATAACACCTTAAAAATAGACTAACTCAAATGGCAAAAGAGGCTCAGAAAGGCAATGAGGAGAAGAATGCCTTAAAAAGTCGAATTTGCCAGATGGAAAAGAATCTCAAAAGCTCACTGAGGAGATTCATTCCTTCAGAGTTAGACTGGAGCAAATGGAAGCTAGTGACTTTATGAGAAATCAAGATACTATTAAACAGATCCAAACAAATGAAAGAATAGAAGGCAATGTGAAATATCTCATGGGAAAAACCATTGACCTAGAAAATAGATCCAGGAGAGATAATTTAAAAATTATTGGACTACCTGAAAGCCATGATCAAAGAAAGAACCTAGAAATCATCCTTAAAGAAATTCTCAAGGAAAATTGCCCTGATGTTTTAGACCCAGTGGGGGAAATAGAGGTTGAAAGAATCCACCGATCGCCTCCTGAAAATGATCCCAAAAAGAAAACTCCTAGGAATATTATAGCCAGGCTCCAGAACTCCCAGATCAAGGAGAAAATACTACAAGCAGCCAGGAAGAAACAATTTTAATATTGTGGAAACACAATCAGAATAGCCCAGGACCTGGCAGCTTGTACACTGAGGGATTGAAGAGCATGGAATATGATATTCCAGAGTACAAAAGAGATGGGATTGAAGCCAAGGGTCACCTACCCAGCAAAACTGAGTATTTTGTTTCAGGGGAAAATATGGTCATTCAGTGGAATAGAGGACTTTCAAGCATTCTTGATGAAAAAAACCAGAGTTGAATAGAAAATTTGACATTCAGACCCGAGAAGCAAGAGATGCTTGAGAAGGTAATCAAGGAAAAGAAATCAAAAGGAACTTATCAAAGTTGGACTATTTACATTCCTACATTGAAAAACAATAACTGTGTTAGATGAAACCTTTCTCATTATGAAAATAATTGAAGGGTACATGGCATATGTTCACAGGTATACATGGATAGAGGGCACAGGTTGAATTTGATGGGAAGGGATGATTCTTTTTTTTTTGAGGGCAATTGGGGTTGGGTGACTTGCCCGGGGTCACATGGCTGGGTTTTTGTTTGTGTGTTGGGTGTCTGGGGCCAGATCCGAGCTCGGGTCCTTCTGGCTCCAGGGCTGGCTCTCTGCTTGCTGCGCCACCTAGCCGCCCCAAGGAAGGGATGATTCTTAAGGGGTGAAGTCAAGAGGTGAGAGAGGAAAGTGGCAAGAGGAGATGGAGAGAGACAGGGTAGGGTAAACTATCTCATGTAGAAGAGGCAAGGGGAAGTAGTTGCAGGGGAGGGGAAGAACAGGAAGGCAAAAAGGCAAAAGCATATTCTCATTGAAGTTGGCTCAAGGAGAGAATCACATACATACTAAATGGAATATCTTACCCTCACTCACTCTCCTGAGTAGGGGAAGGGGGGATGAGAGGGGGGATAATGGAGGGGAGGGCATTCTGGGGGGAGGGGATGTTGGAAGTATGCACTATCAAAGAGGGACAGGATCAAGGTAGGGAATGGACCAGGTGGGAGGTGAGACAGGTGGGAGGGAAATATAAGCAGTCTTTTACAATATATCTACTATGGTAATGTTTTGCATAGCTATACATGTACAACACATACTGAATTGCTTATCTTCTCAGAGGGAGTGGGTGACAAGGGAGGAGGGGAATGGAACTGAAAATCGAAGTTTTAAAATTAAATGTTTCATAAGATGTCCAGGCATTGGGGCTCAGAGATTCACCTTCCCCTAATGGCAAAGTCGAAGGGGATATGGGAGAAGATATGAGAGAGAGCAGATTGGATGAGGGGATATCTAGTGGGACTGCTATTCTGGGGTGGTGGGTAGGGAAAAAATGGGGTAAAAATGTAACTCATAATCTGGTGGAAATGAATGATGTAAACCAGAAGTTAATAAAGCGTTTGTTTAATTAAAAAAAAAAAGAAACTTACAACCTTGTAGAGTTGATAAGATAGGTACAGATAAATATAATAATTTTAAAGTGTAATTTAAATTTTAGTGTGAAAATCCATGAGAAAAGTATATATATAGAAAAATAGTATAAAGATTGTTCAAAAGAATTTTCAAGGAGATGACATGGAAGATGAGCCTAAAATGATAACATGATCTTAAATAGTATAGATATGGAGGAATGTTATTGAAGGTATAAAGAATATAGTAATTATAAGAAGACCCACTGTTTTAGGCTCTTAACCCTATTCGCCTCAATTTCCTCATCTATAAAATGAGTGGAGAAGGAAATGGCAAAACCTTTGGTTCAGGATTCTGGAGCATCCTTTGCCACTAAAAAGTCCCAATGTTAGACTCACATAAACCAGATTCAGTCCTGGGGGTTGTCTGAAAGCTTTTCAGATGTGGAGTGAAATGATCAGATCAATCAACTATGCAAATAAGTGTGGCCATATTGTATAGGAAAATTTGAATGAAGAAAGAGTGGAGGCAGGGAAACCAGTTTGGAAACCACTGCAATAGTCAAAAGCAGAAGTAAAGAGGCCCGGAATCAGGCTGGTGAAAGTGTGAATGGAGAAGTAGGACATGCAAGTACCTTTACAAATATATGCTTCCCCATTCATTGCATCACCACACTTGCACAGTGAAATCCATCAGTGAAGTCAGTCCAAGATCCTGAAGCCAAAGTAAATTTACTCTTTTCCCTTCCTTTTTGTACAATTGTGCTTCAGCTGAATATGAAAAGGATTTCTCAAGCAATCCCAGGATGATTAATGTTAGTGTTTAGTCCCCTGAGATTCCAAGGCAAATTTTACAAAGACATAAACTTTAGCAGGTCATGTTTATCTGTGTGCATTACCTTTCCCTGAACTCTGGAGCATGGTACATAGTGTCCTTTGAATGGAAATGTTCCTCTTGAGGTCGGGGCTTATTTCTGAAAGATCAACACATGAAAGGACAATGTTGCAGTGTTTTGATATTCCTTTAAAAGGTAGTTCACCCTCCCCAGAGACCAAAGGATACAGATGTAGGGTGAGAGGCTAACATTCTGAGATATGAACAAAGAGGAGAGGAGAGTGTTACCATGATTAGGGAGGAAGGACAGTTGATTGTGGGGGATGGGCTAGGGAAAGCAAGGCAGCAATTGTAGCCAATAACTTTAACAAAAGCATCTACCTCTGATGATGATGACTATGATGATGATGATGATGATGACGACGACGACGACGACAACCACTAGCATTTATGTGGCTCTCTAAGGTTTGACAAACACTTTACAACTATTATCTTATCCCAGGGACTGTTGGGTAGTGCAGTGAATAGAGCACTGGCCCTGGAGTCAAGAAGACCTAAGTTCAAATGTGACCTTAAACACTTAACACTTACTAGCTGTGTGACCTTGGGCAAGTCACTTAACCCTTACCTTGCCTTCTACCCTCAAAAAAACCAAACAAATGTTATCTTATCCCTGGGAAGTATGTGCTATTATTATCACCATTTTACAGATGAGAAAACTGAGGCATTCAGAAATTAAATGAAGTATCCGTTAGATGACTTACCTAGCCAGTGTCTGAAGCTGGATTTGAACCCAGGCCCAGTGCTCTATCCACTGTACCTCAAAGTTGACTCTCTCTTCACTCTGAGGATGTTTTGGGGGGCACTTGAGGAACCTAACGTGACATAAGCTTCAGAACTGACTGTATCGACAGGAAGAGAGCAAGAAAGAGAATGCGGCCAGACTCCTTTGTCATAAAGCAGAGTGATGCACCAGCCCTGGAGTCAGGAGGACCTGAGTTCAAATGTGGCCTCAAACACTTGACACAATACTAGCCGTGTGACTTTGGGCAAGTCACTTAATCCAATTGCCCTCCAAAAAAGCAATAAATAAATAAATAAAACAGAGTGGCTCTACTTTTGCCAAGGGCTTGTTTTCATTCTCCTTGTGTTCACTGTGTCTGTGGGGAGGGTCTTGTGCAACAATGGGCTACACTGCAAGCTGCTAGAAGGCTTGAGACATAGCCTGTACAAAGGGGTTTGGAGGAATGATTATGGCATCACAAGGTCAGCAGCAATCACTTTCTCCAGGACATCATATTCTGATCTCGTTCCTATTCTCCTGTTCTAGAAGTCATTGGACCCAGCAGTCACAGGTCAAGAGTCTCTTAAAATAGATCTCAAAAAAAATGAGGACAGACCCCAGGATAGGCCCAAAAGCCAGATAAGGAACCAAATTAATAGTCTGGACTGAAGGGACCTTCAAGCATCAAAGTAGAAGATGCTTGAGTACCGAGCATATAGACAAGCACTATGTTCATGGTCCTACTCCAGAGCTAGAGGATATTAAAAGGCTCAGACTGGCATCACAGATCAGGGAAGAAAGCTGGTCCGGAATCCAAAGAGATGTCATGTGGAAAGACAAGGTACAGGACAATATGGACCTGTAACTCAGGACTGTAATGGACAATATGAGATCAGTATACAAAGAAGTAATTCTAGAGCCTGGCCAGCAGGTTTAGGACAAAAGCATCAACAAAAAAAATACTGGTCCTGATGCCACATTTGGTTTCAGCCTAGAAGGGATTTTCTGTTTCTGTTTTCTATTAGGAGAGGAACCATTCCCCATCCTGGAGCCTACTGGTAATGACAAGTAGAAGCACCTGGCTGAAGTAGAATAGAAAGTAGAGTAGGGTGAGGACTGGGTGGTTCCTCATAATTCATGAAAATTTGGGCTAATAGCCCAATTTTTAATAGTTAATAACTTTAAAAGTCTGGGCTTAAATCTGTTGGTTGTCAAAACCCTTATGGCCAAGGCTTCTCAGACTCAAGAAAGTCTACTTTCAAGTCTACAATTAATCAGTCAATCACTCAATAAGCTGTGCTAAGCACTGGGAATACAGAGAGACAGAAGACATTCCCTACCCTCAAGGAGCTTACAATCTAACAGCTTACAATCTAATTGCAAACAAATATATGTGAAGCAAGTTATATACAAGACAAATGGGAAATAATTAACAGAGGGAAGGCAATAGAACTAAGAGGGGTTGGGGGAGGCTGCCTATAAAAGACGGCTCCTTGAAAAGGATAGTAGTGCAGTTTCAAATGAGGCTTTCAACACTTGCACTAGAATGGCAGTGTTACTGTGAGGCTCAGAATGGATAAAGCTGGGCTCATATGAGGGAGGAAGGGGAAGAGCAATCATTCACAGGTGAAATTTTTCTAGATCCACAGCTGATAATAAAAAACCAGAAGAGGGTGTAGCTAGTTTAGCATTTCCATAAAAAGGCAATCTTGGCCAGAGACTTTGCATGAGACAGACTCACCTCATGCCACTCCTTTCATTGGCTACCTGACTTTCTCCAAGCTTATTTTTCCGTAGCCTGGAACAGTCCTACTCTGAACTCTTTTTAACGATTCCTGCCTAGCCCTTGATATTTCTTTACCCTGGTGAACTCTTTGGCTTGACCCTGGCAAGGCATTCAAACTCTCTTCTCAGATTAGAATAAAGGGGACTTTTTATTCCCTCAGGCATGTTCTCTCTTTCTGGGCCTGTTAAGTACTCTTAATCACCAGCAAAAGTCAGCCTTATCCCCAAAGAGGGCTGAGCACTAACAAAGATGTCTTTTTTGTGGGTGTTGGGAAGATGGTCTTTTTGACTGTTATCCCCAACCAGCCAGAACTTATTTTATTTTTCTCATTTGAGACAGCACCTAAAAATGTCATTGAACCTAATAAGTGTGCTGTGAATGCAGGAAGATGAAAAGAGAGAGCCCTGGGAGCCTGATGAGTCTTGCTGTTTCCAGGACTGGTGCCACCTAACTGTCCTTTACACTTCTGCTCATCACCAAACCTTACCACTATTTTTCTATCCTAATCCTCACTTGGAACCAGAGACACCATTCTTTTCAATCTCTTGCTACATCTCTAACGGGTCTTTGTTTAAACTATCTCCAGCGTGTATTCCTGACATCTTAAGCGGGCACTTCCCAAGGTTTTGTTTTTGACTTTCTTTTCTTGTCTCCCTCCATTCATTTTCCCCTACAATTTCATTCATTCCCGGGCTTCCAATTACTACGACTTCACCAATAACTCCCAAATCAACAGCTGTAACAGCTCTGATTCCCATGTTGAGTTACAGATTAATTCATGGAACATTTGTTAAATACCTACTATGAAGAGCACGGTGCCAGGTGCGTACATCTCAGTTCCTGTCCTCACAAAGTTTACAGTCTAGCTGAGGGATAAGAGCGCAACAGAGCTCACTGTAATGTGCAGTATTGCATGATAAGTGCATTGGAGAGGTTTCTTTTTAATGCTATGTGAGTTATTTAGAGGAAAGGGTGCAGGCCCTTGCACGCCATCATTCCCGACCACGCTCACCATCCTGCAACGTAACGTCACCCCTGCTGCTCAGGCTTCATCAGGACCCTTTGCCTCTAGGAGCGCCCCTGATTGGCCCCAAGGCCGAGTCACTCAGTCCGAGCTACGGGTCCCCGCGTGCAGACACACCGCGCTCGTTTCTCCCGCTCAGCCGCTCTGTCTCCCTCTGTCTCTCTCCCTCTTCGGAGCCGCTGCGGCTGAGGCGCGAGCCGCGGGTCACTTGATTAGCATCCTGCTGCCCAACATGGCGGAGTTCGACCCCACCTTTGAGCTGGAGGACGACGACGACGGGGCCGCCGTGTCCTCGGGCCTCGACGACGACGAGGACGAGGGTTTCGAAAACGAGGACGAGGGGAACGAGGATGGCGACGCCTTGCAGCTGTGGCAGCCTCTGCCGCCGCCAGGCCGGGAGGAGAGCGAGGAGCACCTGCGGCGGTTGGCGCCGGGCTCGGTGACGGTGCGCGGCACGGGCCACATCACGGTGTTTGGCTTGAGCAACAAGTTTGATGCTGAATTTCCCTCGGTTCTCACGGGGAAGGTGGCCCCAGAAGAATTCAAAACCAGTATCGGCCTTGTGAACGGATGCGTACAGAAGAACCTCCCGGCCATCATCAGGTGGCTGCTGTGGGGCTGCCTGTGTTGCTGCAGCACCCTAGGGTGCAGCCTGTGGCCCGTGGTCTGTCTCACCAAAAGAACGAGGCGGTCAGTTCAGAAGCTGTTGGAATGGGAAAATGACAGATTGTACCACAAGCTTGGTCTGCACTGGAGGCTGAGTAAACAGAAGTGTGAAAGTAATAACATGGTGGAATACGTCATCCTAATAGAATTCCTACCAAAGCGTACCATATTCCGACCCGACTAAAGCATCATAATCTGATCACGTTCACGTTACGTGTCATTTTGTACCCTTAGTGCCTCGTCAGATGATTTTGGAAAGGAGATGGGCTATCTTGTTGTGTTCAGAATGTTATAACGCTAGGTAGAATGGTCTCCTTATTTTTGTTGGTTTTAGAAGAAAGTAATTTGCATATTACCCCACCCCCCATGAGGTTTGTGTTTTGCACTCAGAGTTTTTAACATAAGCAATAGTTTCCACTAAGCATCTAAGAGTGCTGATTTAAAGCAAACAGCTTGTTCGGAGCATGTTGCTTTTCATTGTCTCTTTCTCAATAGCTACATTTGTCTAGGACGTTCTTTCAAAGCACTGTGTTCCCCTAAACCCTCACAGATAAGCTTTTGGAAACTAGAGCTCAATTTACTCTACCCTGCTTGCAAAGGGGGTGCAATCAATAGCACTGGTTCGGTCCTGCACTTTGCAAAATCATCACCTGGGTTGGTGAGTCGGCTCCTGAAGCCCTAATTTAGGACTTGTAGATATTGCCTCCTTGCTTAATCTAAACTGTGATATGCCATGATTTCCAGAATGTAAAACTGCTTTTACTGCGTTGCCAATGAGTCTGCATAGATTTGTAGACTCTGAATGACATTTGGAAGCATCCTCTTGATTGCACAGACCTGTATATGCCAGCTTATGGCCAAGCCATAACAAATTGTCTTGGGATTGTTCAGCTGTCAATCTAAATTGTCTGTTGTAGCAAGTAGATTTAAAATGCCTAAAGAAAAAAAAATTTCTAAGGAAGGAGCCCAAGGCCAGCCATCACTACATTTCCCACCTGACTGTACTGTTTTGGAGTATTCTATCCTGTACCCAGCCTCGGGTCTCTTCTCTCTCCTTTCCCTTTGCAATTTCTTTTTTGCGTGTTGTCTTTTCCCGTTAGATTGTAAATTCCTTGAGGGCAGGGACTCTCTTTCTAAGATTAGTACAGCCCAAATTTAGCATAATGTCTTGCACATAGCAGGTGTTTAATAAATATTTATTGAATGGCTAACTGATTAGAGCAACATCCTAAAGGATGTAGAAGGATTGGGATAAAGTTCATACATTTAACCTTAGTCAGGATTAGGGACAGTTCTTCTTTTGTGAGCTGAAAGAGGAAAATTGGTAATGGTTATGAAATTTTTGAGGGATAGAGGGTGGTGGGAAGATTTTAAATGAACTCAAATCAGTTCAATCTCATTAAATTGGACACTTGGTCAACTCTTGGAAGTGTAGATGGCAGAGATGTGGTTGGGATGAAATGAAGTGATGGGAGAAAAGAGTTTGTTTGGATTATCCCCTGTGGGGTATTAGGGAGTCAATATAGATAAGGTAGACAGCTGAACTATTGCAAAAATCTGCCTGAGATGATGTACCATAAATATCTATTTAATTGAATTGAATTCACTGAAGTAGAAACTGGTGTTACTTTCTGCTCTAATGAAAGACACTTTTCAAAGCCATTTTCTATGTATAACACACGTTTTCATTTAAGAAGACAGAACAGCCACGGTTTTTGCTTTTCCTGCCACTGTCCAAGAGCTCTCTTTCCTGTGTCCTTGGAAAAAGTTACAAGGCTTGGGAAGAGGTATGTTTGACTGTGTAGTACAAAGGACTTTGAAGCAAAGGGGTAGTGGTTTTAATTCAAGCCAAACTGTTGATTCACTGCATAACCAGAGGCAAGTCAAGCAATTGTCATGTGCAACCCAGTTGGAAAAATCATCTATAGAGGAAGAGTTCATTGAAAACTGACTCTGTCATCAGAGCCAATTTTTTCTGAGTGAGTGCCTTTAAAAAAAATCAAATTAAGCCCTATTCTTCATTTTAATACTGTAGGCCAACTTTTCACAGATGCATCTACCCAGGGAACTCACCAGTTTCAACTGGGAGAGCCTGGAAGGTCTGGAGCCTTGAGAATTGCTGAGAATCCCAATGTAATTATCTGGAAAAGCAAGAGTATGAGCACCATCTGTCTCTTCAGCCCAGAGATGAGTGTCATGTGGAATATTAAGTGAGCATAAGATATTAGGATGAAAGGAATAACTGAATACTCAGTTCTCTGTCTTAGAAACCCAAGTTACTGGTAGATATATAGGATAGTGAGTGAAAGAAGTGAAAACTTCTCAGACTATTCTCTAAAATCTAGTAAGGCTTTTCATGGGAAACAGGCCCAAGTTCCCCTTTACCAGAAATCACATGATTTACAAGGACTCAAAACTCAGAGCCATAGGGAGTCACCCCTCTCCTCAGTGACATCTCAGGTTAAGATATGCCAAACAAGGACAGAAGTGTTTTCTCAAATGTACATTGGGTGGTCTGCTGTTTCCTTGCTCCAGTACTTGAGGTAGATTGCTGTGCTTAGATTGTACACCTAACTTCCAGCCAATGAAAGAAAAGGGTTGGGGAGGGGGACAGAGAATTCTGCATTAGGGCTTTATATCTTCAACATTTCCTTTTGTAAATTGCTTCTCCTCCCTGACCATTTGTCAGGAGGGTGGCCCTTTCTCGAGATCATAATAAACCATTCTTTTCTGCTTCCTACCTTGAGAAACCTCTGAGTATTATTTGGGTAAGGATTTCTGTTGCACCCAGTTTTGGGGGTACACACAATAGGTACTGGAGCTGTATGATACCTCCAATAAAGGGAACTCCTAAATGGAAGAATTACAATCCTGATTTCTTTACCTTTTCACAGACTAGATCTATGATTTTCTATGAGTCTATCTGATTTTCCTGAGCCTTCTCATTTCATTCTGTGTTCATTATGGCATTGGCCACTCAACCTCTGTGTAATTCTCTTATGTCTATTTAATACTATAGGCAGCTATTATCTCTGGCTTCCATTAAAGGTTCTTTGAGAATGCTCCTATATCTAGTGCAAGGTATCATAGATAAAGCATTAGACTTGGAGTCAAGAAAAATATGCAATGTGATTCAAGCTTTGACACTTATTATCTGCATGACTATGGGTAAGTCCCTTAGCTTTCTCTGAATCTCAGTTTTCTCATATTAAAATGGGGATAGTAATGCCTACTTCAACAGAATGTTGTGAGGATCAAATGAGATGCCATTTATATATAGTGTGTTTAGCAGAGTGCTTGACACATAGCAGGTGCTGATTTCCATCCCCTTTTCAATTAATTGTACATTAAGCAACAACTATGACCAGGCATAGTAAGGCCAGGGCCGGGGGGGATATGAAGACCATGAATGGAAAAACCCTTACTCTCAAGGAGCTTGAGGAAATGCAGCCCTCCTTATAATGTCCTTCGTAAGCCAAGGTGACCAGAGGTGAACATTATTATATGAGCTACTGACCCATGTTTTATACAACATAAGATAATATCCATTTATCTCCCATCCTCTTTCTGATCTTTATGCCAAATACTTAATTGGTAGTGAGTTTGTTGTCATTGCTGTTCTGTGTTGTATTTTTCATCACAATAGTGAGTTAGGCTGAGGTCTTGAGGAACCAAACTATGACAAATACTAGATCCTTCTCCTGGAACAGAAAGGATTCATCAGACTTCGATCAGTGCAGCCAGCATTTCTTCAGCACCTGATGAGTGGGTCAGACATGGTGCTGAATTCTGAAGATATAAAGACAAAAAAAAGGAGCGATTACTGTTTTTAAGGAACTTACATAGTTATGAGGATAATCTAGTAAGGTGGTTGGTATTGTTTGAGAGGTAACAAAAAAATGGAAAAGTTGTTACCTTGGAGTCAGGACAGGTCTGTGCTCAGATTTTGTCCCCTTCATTAGCTGTGGGGCTACACTTCACCTTTCAGATCCATTCAAAGAACGGTAAATAAGCAAGGAGAATACCCTGTCCTTTCTATGCAGAAATGCAAGCGTCTAGGCGCTATAGATGGTCCTGGGGTCCCTGTGATAGCTTTCAATGAGAGTCTCCCACTTTCTCACCCTCTTGCCCTTGCAAATAGTGTTTGCATTGGTTAGCATGAGAGAAAAAGGCACATAGTATTGAGGTGTGAAACAGAAATTAGTTGCCCTTGCCTCCCCCCCCGCCCCGTGACAACATTCAGCTCTTAATTATCTAACCAATGAAAATCAAGAGCATAGAAAGCTCATTGATGTTTTGCTTTGAAATTCATTTGATATGTGTGGAGTTACCTTTCTATTTATGCTCTTATGCATTTACATTCCCAGACTGTGTGCGCCTTGCTGCTGGTTTATCTGGGAGACAATTCAGAGATATACTGGATGCTAAATGCTACTGAAAAATTAGCTTTTCATAATCCCTAGAAATTCTCCATAAGGATAACCAAGAACTGCAGAGCCATTGTGCTAACCTCATTGTTGTATGCCTGTGAAAGCTGGACAGTCTACCAGCATCATGCCAGGAAACTAAAACACTTCCATTTGAATTAGGGAGATTCCGAAGATCACCTGGCAGGATAAGGTACCAGACACTGAGGTTCTTTCTCAAACCAAGTGCCAAGCATTCAAACTCTACTACAGAGAGCACAACTCCACCAGACTGCCTAAAAGGCGATTTTATGAGAACATGTAAGGAAAACGCCCACATGGTGGTCAGAAGAAACAATATAAGGATACTTTCAAGATTTCTCTGAATTATTCTGGAATTGATAGGAGACTCTAGCAAAGGAGTGCCCCAATGTGGGGTGTACTCACATCACAGAAGGCGCTGTGCTCTATGAGCAAAGCAGAATTACAGTAGCTCAAAAGAAAGGCAAAATGCACAAATGTAGAGAACCCACTCACTCCAAATGTTCACAATGACTATTTGTGCCCCATCAATGTTAGAGCCTTCTGAGCTAGTATTGATCTGATTAGCCACAGCAGGACATGCTGTAAGCTGACTCTAACGTAATGATGTCATTTTGGTCCTCTTTGAGAAGGAAGGACAACAGCCAGGCAGAGAACAAAGACCTAAGTCTATGGGCAGTGGAGTGCCCTGGACAAAACATTGGGCTTGGAGGAGGCCATGTGGAGGTGTGGATGAGTGCTAAATCTAGAGTCAGGAAGACCAGCATTCAAATTCCACCTTTCACACCTTCTAGCTGCATGGCCAGGGACAAGTCATTTGACCTTTCTGAGCCTCAGTTTCTCTATCTGTAATACCTACCTCACAGGGTGGTTTGAGACCCAAGTGAGGATATATAAAATGGAAGCTAATAGCTAGAACACTTGGGTTTCAGTCCTGGATTAGATACTTACTAGCTATGTAAACTTGAGCAAGAAATTTAAATTCTATATATCTCAGTTCCTTCATTAGTTAAGTAAGTTTGAACTGTGGGATATCTAAAAAAATTCTTCCAACTCTTCCAGTGGATCCTAGGATCAGAGATCTGGATGGGGCCTCAGACACCATCTAGCCTAACTCCCACATTTAACAGATGAGAAAACAGAAACCCAGTTTGGTTAAGGGCCTTGCCCAATGTTATTTTGGTTATATTAAGTGACAGTGTCTGGGGTTTTAACCCAGGAATTCTGACTCCAAATCTGTCTTTCTTTCTGTTGAACCCAAACTGCACGCTCTAACATTCCAGGGCAAATGGGTCTAATTACCTTTGTACCATCAACTGCACAGGCTTGTTGATGGGAAAGTTCTTTCCTATGTATAAACCTATGCACAAATCTTCAAGTACCCTATGAATATGAGCTATTTTAAAGTATCCATTGAAGGACACTACTTCTTGTGACTCCCTGAAGCTGAGCCCAGGAGTCCCTCCTCCCCTCTGGCTCCATGAAAGTGCTTCCATCAGATATCTGACTGGCACATCTGTTATAAGCACTTCTAGAAATGCCCTAATGAGATTTTTCACCCTGTGAATTATCCTGCTGGAATGTTATTGTGTAGTCTGAATAGTGAAAAGTCGGGTGAAATGTCAGTCACTAAACAGTGATATTTCCATACCAAGAGGGCTTTACTTTCGTGAGAAGAGAAAAAGTGTTACTCCACTCTGTTATTAGGCTATCCCCACCCCCAAGCAGTGGGGGTCACTGGATACATGGTGTTGATTTCCCGATTAAAAGGAGGAGATGCTTTTGTGGCTGGCTGTGGTAATCCTTGGCCACACAGCTCCATTGTCCCACTAGAAATGGGGGATAAGCTTCTCCCATGAACTCCTTCATTTCCGCAAATGCTGAAAAAACTCCCTAGCAACTCCAACACAGCTTGGCATTGAGTTGGGAGGATTTGTGAGGTCACTCTCCTCCCCTTGTCTCAATCCCTCCCCACCTACACACACACACACACACACACACACACACACACACACACACACACACACACACACACACACACACACTTTCTGCAGGCATTATATGGAAGGCAGAGAAAAGAGCAGAATAAGCCCAGACTGGACGAATGAAGAGTGAGGCCCAATCCAGGACACTTTGTCCCTAATTGATTGCACAGGTTTCCCTTCCTCAAACTTGGAATAAGGGATTAGCTACACTCCATCCATCAAAAGACTAATGATAATCCTTGGAACCTTTAGGCCCAGGAATCTAAAGGCAGCTTCCCTCAATTTAAAAAAAAATATAATCAGAGAAATCCCTACCTCCTAAAAGTTCATACCTTCAATCATTTTTTTTAAAGTATAAAGCCATGTCTCTGAAAATATAAGCTTTCCCTCACCCCAACTGAAGCAGCAGTCATCTGGTGCTGAGTAAAGCAGGCCCTACTTAACAGTCAAGCCAACAGTGCTCTATGTTTGAGAGCCACCAGGGATACTCTCCTTCCTAAAAATAGCTCCTTTGTTGACCTGTGATAGATAGTTGAAATTCCACCATTAGAAATCTATTTCTCTGTGTAAAGCATTGTTCTTTTTAAAAAGGTACCCCAGGGGGCGACTAGGTGGCGGGCCTGGAGTCAGAAAGACCTGAGTTCAAATTCGGCTTCAGACACTTAACACAAAAACTAGCTGTGTGACCTTGGGCAAGTCACTTAACCCCAATTGCCCTCCAAAAAGCAAAAAAAAAAAGGTACCCCAGGAGCAGATAATGTGAAACTTCTAATACATAAGTGTCAATTATTTGATCAAGGGTGTTTTATTCCTAATAATAGTACTGTATGTTATACAAGATCTTTTTCATGCTAGCTCATTTGGTCCTAACAACTTGGGTGGTTGGTACCGTAATTATCCTGTTTTACAGATGAGGAAACTGAGACTAAGAGAGGTGTCCAGGATCACGCAGGTAGTAAATATCAGAGGCAGGATTTGAATATCGGACCTTCTGGCTCCAAATCCAGTATTCTCTCTACAGTTTCCCCTTACTACCTGAGTAGAGGAAGGGTATAGCCTGAGAACTCTAGATAACAAGGGAAGGTGGAGGGAGGGGATGGCAAAGGGAAAGGGAAAGACAACAAAAATAAATAAATAAATAAATAAATAGATAGATAGATAGATAGCTAAATAAATAAATAAATAAATAAGTAAGTAAATAAATAAATAAATAAATAAATAAATAAATAAATAAATAAATAAAAGACGGTATAGTGGGGGGGGGGGGAGAGGGAAGAAGTAAACAGTTCTAGATTTGGAGTCACAGGACCTGAATTCAAATCCTGCCTCTTATCACTGGTGTGACTTTAGGTAAGTCATGTCATTTTCCTACTGCAGCAGTTCCTCTTCTGTAAAGTGAAAGGGTTAAACTAGAAGATTCTCTAAAACCCCTTCAACTCCAAATCCGTGATCCTAAATGCTGGATGACAAAACCAGCTCTCTTCCTTCACTCTTTGATTAGAACTGGCCCTTGGGAAAGTCAGGGGTGTAGTAACTGAGGAGATTCAGTAAGCACAAGATCACTCATGTATTAGGGAAGAACGGAAATTCTGTAGGTGATGAATGTCCATCATTTCATCATCTCATATCTATTATCCCAAGGACAAATTAAGAGAGGAGAAAGGGCGGGGCTGAGTACTATTTCCTCTGGAATTCTGTGACTTACGTGAAGACCTTTTCCTTAAGCTCACAAGATGAATGGTTTAGGGCAGGAGTTTTTCATCTAGAGTCCTCCAGTAGAATTCAGGTGGGATGGAGTAGTTCATAAACTTGGATGGGAAAAAAGAACAAC
>WOXC01007530.1:0-106990 GCA_011680675.1 Gymnobelideus leadbeateri
GCAGAAACCAATGTCCCTGTAATCCAGGGAACAGGAAGAAAAGGTCTGTCCTGATGCATGAAGACAGAAAGGGCCACTAAAACTGGGGAAGCCAAAGAAGTGAAGTTGTAGGCCTCAGGTCATCCATGCAAGAATTCAAATGCTTTTTGTCGATTAAATACAGCCTTGAATTGTGTGATGATCAGGACATTTGTAGCAGTGATGAGAATCGGGATCAATTTGTGTCTGATCATTTATGGAAAATACAGAGGGCCAGAGTGTACAGAAATGTTTGGGCTGTTGTAGGAGCAAGAACATGGGACTAGGAAAAGCCCCTTGTACCCATGTCTTTGACCTGATCCCAAAACCCTGCTGTGTACAATGCGCCATTTCAAGGCTTTGAATTGGCAAAATCACCAGTTTCTCTCCAGAAGTCTCATTCTGACTCTTGAAATTGAAAATGAAGTGATCAGCACAGTCCATCCAATGAAAAAGAGATTCATTATTCCAGTATCCCAGTATTCTCTATGGAGATTAGTTCTTCAGTAGGTCAGTTAATACACATTTATTAGATATATTCCAGTCAGAGTGCCAGGCTCTATTCTTGGGCAAAGGCTGCAGCCAGAGCCTTGGAGGTCTGCTCTAAGCATGTATTGTAAGAACAAAGCTCTCTTAGCTGACTAGCACCAAGGTGGATATTGCTGACCAGAAATGGACTCAAGTTCACAAGGCCAATATCTATCACTGACCAGGAAAGACACGTAGTCAGATTCTTTTTTCTGAGAAGTCCATATAGCCCTGAAGCTAAGATGACATTTGAAGAAGAAGGGAAAGGTCTATGTAAAACCCAAGGAGTTGGGGTACAAACACAGGACAATGCAGAGGGAAATCTATGACTTCTACCAGACAGCATGCTGACAGAACACTGAGTCAGCCCCATTTATCTCGGGTGCCTTTGGATGACTGGCCAAGAGAGCAGATGCCTGATGAAGGAAAAGGGGACCATGCCAAAGGTCACAAGAGCCAAGCCCTCGAAAGCACCTTATGGTGGAGGCAATGGCAGAAGTACGAGCTGCACCAAGTGTATTGTCCCATTATAAAATGCAAAATGGATCATTTTGATTACATTAAATTGAAAAGCTTCTGGGGGCGGCTAGGTGGCGCAGTGAGTAGAGCGCTGGCCCCGGAGTCAGAAGGACCTGAGTTCGGATCCGGCCTCAGACACTTCACTTAATGCACACACAAATTAAAAAAAACAAAAAACCTAGCCGTGTGGCCTTGGGCAATTTACTTAACCCCAGTTGCCCTCCAAAAAAAAGTAACAGAAAAGCTTCTGTACAAATAAAGCCAATGTTACCTAGATCCAGAGGGAAAAGGAAAATCGGGAAAGAATTTTTACAACCAGTGTCTCCAATAAAGGCCTCATTTCTAAAATATACAAAGAATTAAGTCAAATCTATAAGAATTAAGCCACTCCCCAGTTGATAAATGGTCAAAGGATATAAACAGGCAGTTCTCAGCAGATGAAATTAAAGATATCTATAAGCATATGAAAAAATGCTCTAAATCACTACTGATTAGATAAATGCAAATCAAAGCAACTCTGAGGCACCACATCTCCCTGGCCAGATTGGCTAAGATGATGAAACAGGAAAATGACAAATACTGGAGAGGATGTGGGAAAATTGGAACACTAATGCACTGTTGGTGGAGCTGTAAACTGATCCAGCCATTCTGGAGAGCAATTTGGAACAATACCCAAAGGGCTACAAATAATTTCATAACCTTTGACCCAGCAATACTACTTCTAGGGTTGTATCCCAAAGAGATCAGAGAAGTGGGAGGAGGACCTGTATGTACAAAAATATTTATAGCAGCTCTTTTTGTGGTGGCAAAGAATTGGAAATCAAGGGGATGCCCATCAGTTGAGGAATGGCTGAACAAGTTATGGTATATGAATGCAATGGAATACTATTGTGCTATAAGAAATGAGGAGCAAGGGGCGGCTAGGTGGCGCAGTGAGTAAGAGCGCCGGCCTGGAGTTGGGACGACCCAGGATCGGATCCGGCCTCAGAAAATGAGCACCCACACATAAATAACGACTAGCCGTGTAACCTTGAGCAAGTTACTTAACCCCAATTTCTTTAAAAAAAAAAAAAGTAAGAAAGAAAGAAATTAGGAGCAGATGGACTTCATAATAACCTTCTGCGGGAAGAGCAGAACCAGGAGACATCTGTCCACAATCACAGACACAACGTATGTGTGACGACTAACTTCAATAGACTGGGCTCCTCTCAGCAATGCAGGGTTATAGGACTCATGCTCCCAAGAGATATCCTCATGCAGAGAAAGAGCTGTGGAGTCTGAATGCAGATTGAAACACACTACCTTCTCTCTTTCTTTTTCTTGTTTTGTTTCCTCTTTCCCACTGATCGTTTCATTGGTTATAATCCTTCTGTACAACCTGACTAATGATTGAAGTGAAGATATTTGGAGATCCTATATTCAGGTGCATGCCACCATGAGAGGGGGAAGAAAAGAGGGAGGGGAAGAAAATTTGGATCTCAAGGGACTGTGGAACTGAATGTTGTAAACTAAAAGTAAATAAATACATTTTTTTAAAAAGTGTATTGTCCCTGATCCTTCCCACGACACCAGAGAGCAGTTGGTGCTGCCCAGGACTGATTACTCTGTAGTCACCAAAGGCTTACATGATGACTCTGGACATACGGCTCAAGGAAAACCTCTATGATGTGTTAGAAACAGTTTTATCGGTCAAAGATAGCCACAGATGTCACTAAGAAGTTTGAGACATGTATGGTGTGTGTTGAGGAAAGTTATTACCAACAGGTGCTATATATTTGAAGGAGATTAGCATCGGCAAAGGTTTAAGACTTGTCTGATGGCTTTTTTTTCCCTTTTGAAGGAGAGAACAAGAAAATGAGTCACAACTTGGTGGTAACTGACCACTTCCTTGACAATGGGTACATAGGTTTATCTAATTAGCAAGCAGACAGCTTCCATGGTGTAAGCTAGGTGAAATTTTAGTGTAAGGAAGGTGGATTTTAGTGTGTGTAAAGTGAATTGTGTTATTACTTCTTAGATTTCAGTTTCCCAGGATCCATAGCCATAACAATCTCTTGTTCCCAGGTTTTATATATAAGTTCCCACAGTTATGGTTCAAAACATCTCCACCACACTTGTGCAGCATTATATAATGTTAAATAAAATAAATATTCACTGTGATTGTGCAGTGAGATACAGGGATGGGGTGATGTAAACCTGTGAAGCTATTACTAGCAATGTGCCTTCTTTGGTGCCCCCGTAAAAAAGGTAATCACTGGTCAGTAAATGGAGAACCTTAGGGTTGAATGCATAAATGCTGTGCGTGCCTTGCTCGACCCCCATCAAGGCTTGAGGGGAATCTGTTTGCCTCAACTGGCTCCCATTGAGGCTTGAGGGGACTTAAGGGGGGCATAGTAATGCCTGTCTCTACTGACCCCATTGAGACGCGGGGGTAGTTGCTCCCCTTCTTGTTGGCCCCTGAGAGAAGGGTGATTAGGGAATGCTGTAGGAGTTTGTGCCCCCATTACCAGCAATCCTCTTCTGAGGAACTAGACTAGAATCAAGTAAAATTATTCACCCCTTCTTAATGTCTTTCCAGTCTGACCAGGTCAAGAGTGAACCTGTGCTAGCAGCCCTCCTGTGTGCTGTGGTTATTTGTCCTACACATGGTTGCTAAAATATTTTGACAGAAGAATCCCTCCATATATGTATGTTCTGTTTGTTTCCATTTGGGCCAGTGCAGAGACTTTGAAATCATAATGTACAAAGAAATGTTAGCTTTGGTCAGCATCAAAAGCAACACTTTACTCATGGGATCTACAACTTCAACATTTCAACCATATCCTAGTGAACACATGACAAACAGTTTGGGACATGTTTCAATCAGACACACTGAGCAGAGAAGAACCGTGTCAGTGGACCAAACCTATGGCTTTCCTGACTTACGCTTACACTCCACCCAGAAGGAAAGCACAAGCTTTTTATCCTGTGTCCTGGGGTTTGGGCAGCAGCCACATGCACCTCTCAATGTCTGTCTCTGAATATACATAGACTCCATAAATTCACCATCAGCGCACCCCTCTGCTGAGAGAGAAGTTAAAGGATGATTGCCACCCATGTCAGCTGCAGCCCATAGAAATCCTGAAAGAAACAAGGCTAGGATGCCCCAATCTGCTGTCACCTTGAACAAGGTCAGGAGCTCTGCTGGGCAATCTTGGTGTTCACAGGGGCACAAGGTAGCAGATACAAGGTCCACTCTATACTTAGTGGAGAGACAGGGCAGTTTGTTTATTTACAAAATAGTCTGAGAGACTGGAGCATGCCCTTCAAAGAGGATTCTTTTTACAATCCCTGATTGCCAGCAGGTGAGACTTCCTGTTGAAACAAGTTGAGAGTGATGTATGTTCATCTCAGTGGAGTCTGTCCCACAGAGACAATAAACATTATTAACTGCCTGTGATCTTCCAGATACTATACTACATGATTCACAAAGACGATCACTTGTATGTTATAGCATAGGGGTCGCCAGCAGTCATACAAAGCCTCTCTGAGCCAGAGAGTAACTCAGAAATGGACATTTCAAATACTAAACACTGGACATCCTCTACCCCACTATGAAGTGGCCTGGGCCTCTACAAGTCCTGGCCCAGCAAGGCTGGACTTCAGTTGTGATGAGGCAGATCATCAGCCAATGCCATGAATCCTCAGTGCAGGGCAGGGGGGTGAGCAGGTCCCAGGAGAGCAGGGCTTGCCCAACTACAGACCACATTGCCTTAGGACACCCCAGGTGAACCTGGGAAGTCAGTGTTCCATGTGACCAATGCTCACTGATGACAATGCTCACTAAGCATTGGGTGCCTTGAATGAAATTATATCTTTCACCTTAGTGACTCCTGGCACCCTGAAATGTGCTCTCTCTCGAACATTTTTAATTACTTAGAATCATGCATGTATCGTGGAGGTGGGGAGCTATGTCTAAGCTTTAGTTCACAAATGAAACTGCCTGTCTGGCAGAGTCCCCTAATGGGGGGGGGGGGTGGTAATGTAATGACTGAGGGGCCCAGGCAGGTGAGCACAAGAGGCAGGAGGGGAGAGCTGCCCCTAACAGGAAGGGTGAGGATACAGAGCAGGCCCCTGGGAAAGGGGGCTGAGGAGAGCTTGGGGGTCAGGGGAGGAGGGAGGAAGGACCCCGGCAGCTGGGCCTGCTAGAGTGAGGTGGGGAATCACCTGCTGTGCTGTCCATGCCCTGAGCATGGAGAATGCCTCATCCTCCACCTTTTACTCAATAGTCCCCTTAGCTTTGAAGAGTCTCTTTAGGAGACATGCCATGTGCCTAAGCCAGGAGAGCTGAAGCATGTGCCTAAGCAGGGGGCAGAAGTAGCAGCAGGGGAGAGACAGACGACAGACCGACAGAGACAGAGACAAAGACAGAGAGGTCACCTTCCCTGCACCCAAAAAAATCTGCAGTTTGATCAATAAGAGGCTGAGGAAAACCTCATTCCTTTTGGGATTTCGGGGCCATCTGAGAGCTGGTGCAGATGTGGTGGGAACAGAAAGCCTAGCAGCAGCAGGAAGCCTGCCCAGTGACCCTGGGAGAGGGGTGCTGCAGGGGGGAGCTTGGTCAGGTACCCCAAGAATGTTCCAGCCCAAAGTCCATGCCAACCCTTAGCTTGAACATTCCTCAGGAGATACTTATACTTAGCTGGACAATGTGAGATAGAAAGGAGGAACTCAACCAAGAGAAATGCCAAAAGAAGGCGCTATGGGCCCAGTCAACCATTGATTTCATTAGATGAACATTTATTAAGAACCTGCAGCAATTTGAGGAAGACAAGACAGATACTGGGGATACACAGACTGGAGGCTGAGAGTCTTGATCTTCAAGGAGCCAAATGTCTCCTGGGAAGAGCAGCTGTGACCTCAGGAAGGCACAATCCTAGGCACCGAGGGCTGACACAGGGTCCTCAGGGACACCTGGTGTGAGATCAATGCCCTGACTGTCCGGCTTCCTGTCCCAGTCCTCAGAGTCTGGACAGTGCGGCCAACTGTACTGAGGTCACTCTTCCATACAGTGACACCCCGTGGGCAAAGCCAGGCTTGTCCTTGGCCAGAAATCAATGCTGCAGGAGACTGGTGGGCCGAGGTCAGGGAGGAGGCACTTGGCTCACAGAACTCTTGTCCCAAGTGGACATGCCCAACAGGCATCCTGGGTGCTCAGGGAGGGGGGCCTGAGTAAGATTCATCAGAGCTGAGATGAAATGGGGCTGAGGGAGGGGAAGGAAGAGAGAGAGAGGAGAGAGGAGTCTCTGTGCTTATCCCTCAGGCCAAGGACACAGGGGCCTAGAGAGTGAGCTCTGAGGGGGTCTCCACACTGTCTGCCTCCTATTCAAGGCCCTCATGTTCAGCTGAATATGGGTCACTGCCTGAGGGCTCCACCATTCCCCCAGCCCCCAGGCCCTCCACCTGCCCAGGACCATGTCCCTTTCCTTCCCAGGTAGCTTACACAGGGCCTCTTCTTGGGGATCTGTTGGGGGATGCAGACACCCCAAGAAGGACAAGGGCAGCAGTTACACCTGTAGGGAGAGAAAGAAAACATAGGAAGGGGGAAAAGGTTCAGTCTGAGAGGCTCTGGGAGCATCCACTCCAAACCTGGGGCTCTACCCATGAAGAGGGTCTAGGTTTACATGAGAAGGAAGGAACCAGGAACCATGGGAGCTGGGTCTTTACCTCCTGGAGCTGTCTCCCTGCAAGGTCTCTGGTGAGAGAAAGATGGGAAGGAAAGCAAGATCAGGGAGGATCCCACAGGAGGAAATGAAGGCCCCAGACCTCAGCCATCTCCTTGTTCCTTCAGACCCCAGGGGGTTTCACTCTCTCCTCCCACACTCACCCACAGGGATGGGCCCATGGCAGCAGAATTTCAGTAGGAGGAGGCAGAGGAGGAAGAAGAGGAAGGCCACACAGCGTAGGATGATGATGAGGGTGTAACTGGGGTCTGATGCTGAGAGAGAAGAATTCTCATGAATCTCTGGCCAGAGGAGATCTTCACCTGGCCTCTGCCAATGTCCCTGTACTTCCTTCTCCCTATAGCCCCCATCCCCACCAACATCCAAGTTTGGCATAAATCATGTTCTGGGGAGCTTCGTTCCTTCAAATTACAGATAGAAAGGCAGAAGCCAAGATGGCAGGATGAGGCACAGAGACATATGGGGGAGCCTGTGGGGTAGTTCACACACGGGGTACCCATGGGCCTAGAACTCGGCACATTGTCAAGATATTTCTTCTCCCTTCTCCTGTGTCTCTTGGGCAGAGCTAAGATGTGGGTTTCATTTCCTTGTAGGGGTCAGGGAGGGAGTGGTCATTGGTACCTCCAGTGGGTCCTGGGGGCTTCTTCCTCTCACCTCTCACTGTAAGCTGCAGGGGGTCACTGTGCTGTGTCCAGAGACTTCCATTGGTGACACGCTGGTAGCTGCAGCCATAATTGCCAGAATCTTTGGGGGTCACCTGAGTCAAGAAGAACTTGGTCCTACCTTGAGAAGTATCTGTGCTTTGCAGGTTTTTCTCATCTCCCTTCTTGTACAAAACAAACCTAGAACCCCATGAGGGTCCCCAGCACAGGAGGGTCACGTTGGCCCCTGAGGCCACCTCTGGGCCAGGCTGGGCTGAGAGGGAAGGCTTGGGGAGGGCATCTGGGAACACAAAGAGAGGTTAGAGCCCCTTAAGGTCCCTCCACAGCTGGGATTCGGGGGAACAAGAGCTGGGAACTCCCTAAAGATTCCCTGACACTGACTCCTTCTTCCATGGGCTCTTTGCCCATTTATTGCCACAAATCTTTTCTGGAGAGAGGTGGACAGTCAACCTCCACTGTTCTCTCAGGCAGCCAAGAAGCAGGGAGATTGTTCCTCCTTCTGTACTAGACCCATAAGCTTGGAGCAGTACCTGAGCTGGTCCATATTTCTACCTTTGTCCTCCCATCCTTAGGGACCCCTAGACCTTGTCCCAGTTTCAATTTCATGGTGGTCCAAAGAACCCAAACAATACATCCTTCCTCATTTCCTGGGCTGCTTGTAAATTGTAACAAACCTTTATGTTATGTCTTGACAGCCTGGACACACCCTCACCTGTCACCCAGATCTCCAGGACCTCACTGGGCTCAGACACCTGGTATGGAGACATTCTCCAATGATAGACACAGCTGTAGTTGCCAGCATCCTGGGCCTTCACAGAGAGGAGGGGAAAGTCAGCCGAGGTCCCAGCTGGGCTCTGGCTTTGCAAGGCCTGAGGGTTCCCCACCTTCAGCAGAGTGAATGTCAGGCCCCTGAGGAATGTCTGAGGGGGCTGCCGGCACTGGAGAGTCACATGCATTCCGGGCTCCACCACCAGGCCTGGGAGGGCTGAGAGGAAAGGCTTGGGGAGAGGTCCTGGGAGAGGAAGGACACAGGCTGGGGGTCAGGACACCTGGGTCAAGTTCCTGCTCTGCCTCTGAGTCCCAGTGTGACTTTGGGCCAGTCACTTGCCCTGTCTGATTCTGAGTTGGGTTTTTCAGCTGCTTTTAGTCGTGCCTGACTGGGGCTTTCATTCAGAGGCACCAGCATCTCTGCACCATAGCGCCAATGGTTCCCCATTCAGGAGCTGAGCTCACTTTACAGAAAAGGAAACAAAGGCCAACAGGGTTAAGTGACTTGCCCAGAGTCACATTGCTAAGTGTCTGAGGCCAGGTCCATCCTCCTAACTCCAAGCCCCACATTCTCTCCACCGAGCCCCCTCTCTGCCCCCGAGCCTCAGCTATCACACCCATAAGTGAGGGTTTCCCCAGAAGATCGCTCACACATTTCCAGCTGTAGCCAGCTGGGAAGCTAAGGAGACTCACATTCGAGGGGGCTCACCCAGCCTGTGGTCTCAGGGCTCTGGTGACTCTTTGGAGGGAACATCACACCCTTCACTGTTCATTTGGGCTGTCCCAGGCCCAGGGCTCAGCCTAAAACCGGAGCTCAGGTAACGTCCAGGAGTGGGAAGGCTCAGGCTCAATTTCCAAGCTCAGCCACTCACTTGCTGTGTGACCTCAGACAACTCCTTTCTCTCTGGGCCTCACGTTGTTCATTGATAAGGGGAGGGTTTGGCCTTGAGAACCTCCAAGGCCCTTTCAGCTCTGGGTCTCTGTGACTCTTCCCCTAACCCCCAGCTCAGTCCCCACCATCACCTTTCTTCCCCAGATTCTAGATCACTAGAGAAATGCCTCCTGCCTTCCAAGGCCCTTCCAGGCCCCAGGACAGAGCTGTCTGTAGAGACACCAGGCCTTGTCCCTATGAGGCCTCTGTCTGGGCAGAGAGCACAGGGGTGATCCTCAGAGTTATTGTCAGCCCTCACACCGCCTCACCTGTCACCACCAACTCCAGGGCATCACTGGGCTCTGATCTTCTAGCAGACACTTTCCAGTCCATGTAAATACATCTGTAGCTCCCAGTGACCTCAGGTCTCACAGATGGCAGGAGGAACCTAGTCCAGAGGTCTGCTGAGGTCTGCTGCTGTATGGGCTTTTGGGTCCCAGCCTTCCATAGAGTAAAAGTCACCTCTTCAAGGAAAGACAAATTGGACTTTGAGCACCAGAGAGTGACGTTGGCCCCTGGGGCCACCATGAGGCCAGGCTGAGCCCACAGAGTGGGCTTGGGGAGTTGATCTGAGGGGAAAGACGAACACCAAATGTCAGGGTTAGATTTCATTTCTAGGACTCACCCCTCCCCAACCCTTTAGTGAGAGGGGAAATAGCAATCTTCTGTCCCTTCTCACTTAATTTTCTGAGGCCTGCCTTGAGCTGGAAACACCCCCACTATTCTGGGGCCCAAAGCTAAGTCCATATAGAGCAGGAGAGGGTCCCAGGGTCTCCTCCAGCCTCCCCCCAAACCCTCTCTTCAGAATCCCCATGATTTTGTGCTGTCCCTGTAGATCTGTGGGCCCCTATGTGAGGGTAGAATTGGGGATTTGGCACGTTCCCATCTCCAGTCACCAAGCACAGTCAGCTCCAGGGTCTGGCTGGGATGTGAACCCCTGTGGGGAGATGTCTCCTTGTAGTAAATACAGCTGTAGCTCCCAGTGTCCTCAGGCCTCACAGATGAAAGTAAGAAAACAGCCCGGCTCCCTGCAGGGCTCTGTCTCTGCAAGGGCTCCAGGCTCTTTGCCTCCAGCAGGGCAAAGCTGTAGTCCTGGAGGGGTGCCTGTGGTGGCATTTGGCACCAGATGGTCACTGTGGTCCCTGGGAATATTGTGGAGCCAGGTAAGGCTAAAATGGAGGGTTGGGGGAGGGCTCCTATGAAAGAAGTAAGGAAGAAAGTTAGGGACCTGATGTCTCCTCCTAACCCACTCCAATCACTCCCTGAACCAGAGCTGAGAAAGGTGAGGGTGCCCAACAGAGGGGCAGGCACCATGCTGGGAGGGCCAAGGGCCAGGGAAGTGCCACCTGACACAATCAGGGACAGAATCCTTGAGCAGCCAAGATATGAGCTGGGCTTAAAGGATGAGTAGGAAAGTGATGGATGAAGGTGGGAAGGGGGAAACTGTGTAAGCAAAGGCAGAAGGGGAGATATAATGGGAGGTGATGTTGTCATCTGTCCAGACTGATGGCAATGTAATGAGGGCAGCAGGGAACAAGGGGAAACAGAACTGGGCAGGTTGGTTGTTAACATTTTGTGCCTGAGAAAAGACAGGAAATATTTCTCTGGTTAAGATTTTCTCTGGTAAAGCTGTGTGCCCCTTCTCCCAAAGCCTGCTATCTATCCTCTGAGGGAGGAGCAGTCTGGCTTTCCTGGCCAGGTGACCAGGGACACAGATCAGGTGGGGAAAGATCCAGGGTTTGGGGCTGGGAGACGTGGGCTCAAATCTTGCCCCTGACAATTAGGACCCATTGACCTATTCTTCACATTTCCTGACCTCCAGGCCTCAGTTTCCCTATAGCTAAAAGGGAAATCACAATACAACTGCTCTGCCCCTCAAAGGATTATTGAGAGTTAAGATTGTGCAACCTTATTAATGCCCCCAGAACATGACCTGGGAGCCAGGCATTCCCAGAGCTGGGGAAGTGCAAGTGTTAAGGGGAGGCAGGGAGTCCAGCCTGAGGGTTTGTCCCACTAGTAAATGATTCCCCAGAGAGGGCTCTGGGCTCCCCTCTCAGGACCGGCCCCCTCCCCACCAGGGATGGCTGTAGACTACTACCCCCTCACCTGTCACCACCAGGGCCAGGGGCTCACTGAGCTCTGACCAAAAGGGCCCCTGCCCAGAGCAGCAGCTGTAGCTTCTCCCATCTCTCCAGGCATCCACACTCATGAGCACAAACTCTGCCTGCTGCCAGGAGGCATTTCTCTCCTCTCTGAGCTCTCCATCCCTCCAGAGCTGGAATCGGTCACTCCCAAGGTGACCCTGGCACCTGAGGGTCACATCTGCTCCTCCAGGGACCACAGGACTCGGGATAGCCCAAAGGGTGGGCCTGGCAAGGAGGTCTGAGAAGGAAACTGATTGGATTCCCAGAGATTCCTCTGGTCATTGTGCTCCTTTCACCTCTGGATTGAGAAGCCCCTCCCTCAGTCACCCCTTCCATTCATCCCAATGTCCCCTGTTTCCCTCCCTGCTTGTCCTTGAAGAGGCTGTCAGGGTTGTTCTGGCTCAAGAAGGGAAAAGAGGACAGTGGAATGTTGGGCCAGAACTCACCTGTCTGTACCAGTACCGCCCTGCCCAGACACAGCCCTGTAAGAGAATCTCAGGTTATCAATGCCTCCCCTCCAGTCCACACTGACCCATCACCAGCTCTCCTCAAAGCCCCTGAGCCTCTAATTCTGCTCTGGTCTGAGTATGAAGGAAGAGCCCTTGGAGCAAACACTGGGTTCCTGCTCTGCCCCAAATGGTTCTGTTCCACCTTAGGCTTCCTCCTTGTCCTTCAGAGTCATGAGCCAAGGACCTTGTTACAATGTCCTCCCTCCCCAGGACTGACACTGAATACTCACCAATGGAGATCAGGGAAGTGACTATAGGGCCCATGGTGGATCTTCACCTCCGTCCTCAGCTGCCCAACCTCAAGTGTGCAGAGGAAAAGGTAGACAGATAAGTAGCTGGCCCAGGATGTGGTGGCCAGCCCTGCTGCCTTACACCCCCCAAACTGAGGCCCCACAATTTCCGCTCTTATACTGATGAGTGAGGGCCCAGGGTCCTTCAAGGCTCAGCTCTGAGGGGATCAGGGCATCTTAAGGTAAATGTAGCCCGGCAGGGACCAAGGGCTCTGATGGCTAACTGGTAGTGAAGGTCATTGAAGGGGACCAGGGCCAAAAATACTGAGACTTTCCTGGAAATAACCTGGATCTCCATGAAAACCTCACCCTCAAAGGACCAAGATTGGCCACCAAGGCCTAAGGCTGTGGCCTGGAAGACAAGGCCTCAGACCCTGGACTCAGCTGGAATTTTACAACATATTCCAGGCCTGTTACTCCTTCAGGGTCAGTCTCATCCTCCACTGGCTTGGGGTGGACGACATGAACAACAAATGGCCATCATTTATACAACATTTTCAGGTTTGCCAAGCATTTCATAAACATTTTCTCACTTGATCCTGACAAGATGGGAGGTTGGCTCTATGTTATCCCCATTTTAAAGATGAGAAAACTGAGGTGGGCAGAGGGGAAGTTACCTGCCCAGGCTCACACAGCTGATAAGTGTCTAAGGTAGGAATGAAGCAAGGATGCCTATCATCACCACTATTATTCATTACTGTACTAGAAATACTAACTATAGCGAGAAGAGAAGAAAAAGATGTGGAAGGACTTAGAATACACAATTTAAAATGAAAATGGTCACTCTTCGCAGATTACATGACGTTATGCTTAAAGAATCCTAGAGAATCAAATGAAAATCTAGTTGAAATAATTAACTACTATAGCAACGGAGCAGGATGTAAAATAAATCCACATAAATCATCAGCATTTCTATATATTATCAACAATGTCCAGCAGCAAGACATAGAATGAGAAATTCCTTTTAAAAGAAGCATAGATAATATAAAACGCTTGGAATTCTGTCTGCCAACACAAACCCAGGAACTATATGAACACAATTACAAAACCTTTTTCACACAAATAAAATCAGATCTGAACAACTGAAAAAATATTAATTACTCACAAGTAGGCTAAGCTAACATAATAAACTGACAGTTACACCTAAAATAATTCACTTACGCCATATCAATCAAAGTACCAAAAAAATACCTTATATAGTTAGAAAAAAAATAAATTTGGGGGAAGAACAAAAAGTCAATAATATAAAGGGAATTAATGAAAAATATGTAAACGAAGGTGATCTAGCCATACCAGATCAGTAATCATAAAAAAAAAAAATCTCCTGTCATTTCTAACAAATACAGTGGTAACTCAGTGTAGCAGCTTAGGTATAGAATACTTATTATGTACATAAAACTCCAAATGGGGTCAGAGTGAATGAGGCACAAATGAATCAACTCAAAAACAACAACATTGCGGTGTAAAATGAATCATTTTCATTATATTAAATTAAAAACCTTTGCATAAACAAAACCAATGCAGCATATATTAGATAGAATACTGGAAAAAATTTTATAGCATGTGTCTCTGATAAAGACCTCATTTCTCAATTATATAGAGAACTGAATCAAATTTATCAGAATATATGTTATTCCTCAAATGATAAGTGGGTCAAAGGTTATGAGTAGGTTGTTTTCACATGAAACAACCAAAACTATAGTCATAAAAAACTGCTCTAAAACACTATTGATTAGAGAAACACAAATTAAAACAACTCTGAGGTGCCACTTCACATCTATCACATTGGCTAATACAAAAGAAAAAGAAAATGATAGAGTCGGATGGGATATGGGAAAAGTGGGACACTTTTGTGAACTGATCCAACCATTCTGGAGAGCAACTTGCAATTCTGCAAATATGGCTATAAATCTATGCATACACTTTGATGCAGAAATGTCACTATAAGGTCTATATCCCAAAGAAATCAAAATTAAAGGAAACAGATCTATATGTATAGCAGATCTTTTGGTACTGGCAAAGAATTAGAAACTGGGGGATGTCCATCAGTTGGGGAATGGATGAACAGGTTGCAGTATATGATTATATTAGGATTCTACTGTGCTATAACAAATGACAAGCAGGATGCTTTCAGAAAATCTGGAAATGCTTCCTTGAAGTGGTGCAAAGTGAAGTTAACAGGACCAGGAGAACATTGTACACAGTGATACCAACATTTTATGAAGATTTGCTGTGAATGACTTAACCATTTTCAACAATATAATGATCCAAGACAATTCCAAAGGACTCTTGATGAAAAATCCTATTCATCTCCAGAGAAAAAATGGATGATGTCTCAATGCATATTGAAGCATACTGTTTTTCACTTTATTTTTTTAAACTTTTTTGTTTCTTTTTTTTAAGCAATCGGGGTTAAGTAACTTGCTCAAGTTTACAGGGCTAGTCATTTTTATGTGTGGGTGCTGATTTTCTGAGGCTGGAAGCGATCTGCCACTCTGGGGCCGGCGTTCTTACTCACTGTGCCCCCTAGCCGCCCCTGTCTCTTTTATTACAACATGACTATTATGTAAATATGTTTTGCAGGATTGAACAAGTATGACCTATATCAAATTGCTTGCCATATCCAGGAAGAGTGAGGGGAGAGTATGAGACAGAATTTGGAACTCAGAATTTTTTTTAAATGAATGTTAAAAATTGTTTTTTACAAGTAATTGAAAAAATAAGATATCATTATGTATTAGAGTGGAATTTGAATGAAGGTCTTGCTGGCTTCATATTGGGGGTCCAAAATTGTCCAATCTACAATAAAAGAAACTGAGGCAGAGCTCTGAGTCAATAGCATTCATTAAAGGGTCTGTGGTCCCCTCTAATGTAGTGGACCTCAGTTATGTCTCATGATCTGAGATGCCACCTTCTTCCAGGGCCTGAGTTTTATACTGCTTGATACCCAGACTGAAAATGCAGGATCTCATTGGTTGATAGATCTTGCCTTTGACCCTTCAGTAGGGTCTAAACAAAATACAGAATCCCATTAATTGACAAACAAGGTAATGAACAGACCTTGTGCATTTGCAAGCAAATGGTAGTTTTCTCTTTGTTTTAGTTAATGTAATGACAAGCAAAGTAAAATACTACTAAAATACTAAAAGCTCCTTGTTGCAGCTATTCAAGTGCCTTTGAGCCTCACCTGTGATTATATCAAGTCTTGTTGGAGATATATACATTGTGTCACTCTTAAGAGGCCTAAGGGAGTCTGGAAACCTTCCCTACCCTAATGTTATAGGAATGGAAATTTAAGATCTTCCCTGCCCCTAGGCCCTTTGATAGGCTTAAGTGCACCTGGAGCCTGTGGGGGGAGGCTTGTTCTTCAGGAGATACTTTGTGATTGGGCAGTGGGTAAAGAGGGTTGTGACATTCTCTGAGCCAGGAGAAGGCTATAATAAACCCTATTGGGAGGCTTTACTTTGGGGCTCACTTTGAGAAGAGTTGTGTGATTTGACCAGATGAGACTCTGGGTGGCCATTGAGTCCCCCGGCTTTGAAAACCCAGACATTGGTGCTCCGCTCTCTGGTAACTGTGACTAGGTATGGATGTGATGGTCAGAAAATTGGAGGCCTGTCTGCTTGATCTGTTTCTCTGCCTTCTCATAACTTCTGCTTGCTACTTGTTTGTATTCTCTGAAGTTTGGGGTGCTGACCTTTTTCCCCTGAACTAGGTAAATGACATATGTTTGATTAAAGCAAGATTGTTAACCCATTTTGAATTACTTTCCTTTAGAAAACTAAATCTAAGAATCTGTGTTGGCAGCCATCCCTGGGATGTTGGGGTGCTTGCTGCTATACCTAATAGGCCTAACATAGTCACATGGAGCCCACAGTGGGAGGAACTTGCCAAAAGAACAGAACAGGAAGGAGCAGAGCATATAAAAACTTGAGCACAAGCTGGGGCCAAGCAGAACTGGGAGGAATGATGCTTGTGGTGTTGGCCCTTTGTCTGTTCTGTCTGTGTTGATGTTACTTTGTCAGAACAAAGCATCCTGTTTACTGACAGAGGATGTTGCTGATGTTACAGAAGCCCTGGGACTTTACTGCTGTTTTCAGAAGTCCTGGGACTTTCTTGCTGATTTGTGTTTGGTTTCTCAGACAGAAACCCTGTCTGCTGGTATGTGTTGATTTCTCAGACAAAAAGAGATTTGAGATGATAATACTGGCAATGTGTACAAATATTGTTATAGCCCTGATGAGCTTTGTTTTCCTAAAAACAGAAACTGTGAAGAACTTGGGGTGAAGTCGTCCTATCCTGTGAGTTGTGATATGGGACAGGAGCAGAGAACGGCCTACCTGTGAACCCAGACAAGAGCTGGGATGGCCAGCCTGCAGAAGAGGACCTATGGCGTTTGAAAGTCAGTCTTGAGTTAAGATGAAAGACCTTTACTTGGGTACTCAGTGCGACTGACAAGACCATGACTTACTGTGACCTAGGGGGTGGATGACCTTTGTACTTTCCGCTACCCCTTAAGGATGCTTAGTTTAAGATGACTGGAAGCCAGCCCTGAGTCAAGATGAAAGAAGATTTTACTAGAGTACTCTAAATTGATTGAAGAGATTTGTGACTTACTGAATGATGCTTTTTTAAGACTTTGTGGCCACTTAAGTAATAAGTTGTTGTCATATTGTTCTGAATATTGTATTTTAGCTTCTGGAAAGTTTTGCTTTAGTTTATTGGTGAATAAATAGAGTTCACTAAGCTATTTGATCAGAACTTTAAAGTTATTCACAGCAGCAGTCCTCAGGAGAGCTGCTCATGCTTGGTTTTATACCTTGACAGACCTGTCTTAAGCCTTCAGGAATTCCTTCCAAGCTGATGAGCAGACCTATGAACTGGTTCTGGACTGATAAACAGATGTTAAAACATCTACATGGGGGAGTAGAAACAGGACTTCCATGGGGCTCTGGCTCTCACCTACTCCAATTCATGTAAAAGATAATAGATTCTGAACAAATTTTGGAGCTACAGAACCCACAAAATGACACAGAGAAGATAACCTCCCACTGAGGACAGTCTGGCAGGCCAGCAGGGAGCAGCCAGCACAGTGCTCTGGATACCGACCCCAGCCCCACACAAGCTGAAGGTTTTAGCCCCAGGGCAGGCCTGTCCAGCCACCAGCTGAAGGGACTTCAGATCACCAGCAGCTATGACAGTTTCCAGAATTATCAACACATAGATGCTAAGGACAAAGTGAGAGATCGGTGCATTGTGGACTTTGGGATCCAGTAGTTGGGAGTATGGTCGACCTCTGCCCCAGGGCAAGAAGCCACAGAGGAGCCAGCACTGTGCAGCCACCACCATGTGGCAGCTTCAGCTCCTGATCTGCAGTTTGTAAGAGGACCAAGAGAGCAGTCTGAGGAGTAATCACTCTTGCTTTAACTTTCTTGGATCTGGATTGTGGTCTAGAGTGGAGGTCCTGGGGTGTGCGACCAGCTTTCCAGAGTTCCCCTGTCTGGTGGAAGGGTCCTATTGTGACAAAAAGCCCAGGGGTCAAGTGATTGAGTGGTGATGTTAGCAGGCAAAGGAAGCAAAATAAACAGAGCAACCCAACTTTGCACTCCTATTTTGAGGACCAAAAGGATCAAAGCATGGAACAGGAGGAAGACAATGAAATCAGAACTCCTGCACCAAAAGCTTCCAAGAAAAATGTGAGCTGGTTACAGGCCATAGAGGACCTTAAGAAGGATTTTGAAAACCAAACAAGAGAAGTAGAGGAAAAATTGGGAAGATGTTAGGGCCCTTTAAGACTTTACCTGAACTGTGAGAACTCAGGCAAATGACAGGCAACTCAGGCTGGGTTAGAGGCGTGTGTGTGTGTGTGTGTGTGTGTGTGTGTG
This sequence comes from Gymnobelideus leadbeateri, assembly GCA_011680675.1. Lineage (NCBI taxonomy): Eukaryota > Metazoa > Chordata > Mammalia > Diprotodontia > Petauridae > Gymnobelideus > Gymnobelideus leadbeateri. The sequence continues at coordinate 17,978 of WOXC01007530.1, forward strand.
TGTGTGTGTGTGTGTGTTTCTGCCCCCCCCCCACCTTGAACCAACACAGGTTCAAGGATTACAGGGTATTGAGCACTCCCTGCTAACAGAGGAGTACTCCGCTCCCATTAGGAGCCTGCTGCTGAGGCACGTGAGGGAACAGGATCGGGGGGGGAAAAGGATATAAGAGAAGAGAGGTGAGGTGAAAGAGGAGAGAGAGAAGAGAGGGTTGTGAACGAGAAAGAGAGTAAACAGCAAGATACATTACATTTTGGTGTCAGGACTCCTTTGTCTGTTCAGGAGGAGCAGTCATGGGGGCAACAGGAAAGTAACTCTCTGAGGGGTTGTAATGGGGCAACCAGAATTGTGGAAGCGATTGGAGAGTCATAGAGGCAACTGGAGAGGTAAGTTTGGCATCAGCCCGGTAAGGCGGGATCCTTACAGGAAGAGAAATGAGAACAATGCAAGAAAATTATGAAATGAGAGTCAACAGCCTGACTGAGGAAAATAACACCTTAAAAACAGACTAACTCAAACTGCAAAAGAGGCTCAAAAAGCCAATGAGGAGAAGAATGCCTTAAAAAGCCAAATTTGCCAGATGGAAAAAGAATCTCAAAAGCTCACTGAGGAGAAGCATTCCTTCAGAATTAGTTTGGAGCAATTGGAAGCTAGTGACTTTATGAGAAATCAAGATGCTGTTAAACAGATCCAAACAAATGAAAGAATAGAAGGCAATGTGAAATATCTCATGGGAAAAACCACTGACCTGGAAAATAGATCCAGGAGAGATCATTTAAAAATGATTGGACTACCTGAAAGCCATGATCAAAAAAGAACCTAGAAATCATCCTCTAAGCAATTCTCAAGGAAAATCGCCCTGATATTTTAGAACCAGAGGGCAAAATAGAGGTTGAAAGAATCCACTGATCACCTCCTGAAAAAGATCCCAAAAAGAAAACTCCTAGGAATATTATAGCCAGGTTCCAGAATTCCCAGATCAAGGAGAAAATATTACAAGCAGCCAGGAAGAAATAGTTTGAATATTGTGGAAACACAATCAGGAAAACACAAGATCTAGCACCTTCTATATTAAGGGATATGAGGCCTTGGAATATTATATTGCAGAAGTCAAAAGAGAAAAGATTAAAACCAAGAATCATCTGCCCAGCAAAACTGAGCATCATGTTTCAGGGGAAAATATGGTCATTCAGTGGAATAGAGGACTTTCAAGCATTATTGATGAAAAAACCAGAGTTGAATAGAAAATCTGACATTCAGATACAAGAAGCAAGAAAAACATAAGAAGGTAAACAGGGAAAAGAAATCATAAGGAACTTATCAAAGTTGAACTACTTACATCCCTACATAGAAAAACGATAATTGTAACTTATGAAACTTTTCTCAGCATGAGAATAGTTGAAGGGAATATAAACCTATATATTTTTGTATACATACATATATATGTCTATATAGGAGGGTATATGTGAATGTGTGTATATATGTGTACAGGTATACATAGATAGAGAGCACAGGACCAATTTAATAGGAAGGAATGATACTTAAAAAGTGAAATTAAAAGGTGAGAGATGAATATAATGAGAGGAGATGGGGTGAGACAGAATGGGGTAAACTATCTCACATAGAAGAGGCAAGGGAAAATGGTTACAATGGAGGGGAAGAACAGGAAGGCAAAAGGGAATGGGTCAACCTTATTCTCATTGAATTTGGCTCAGGGAGGGAATGACATACACACTAAATAGGGTATCTCACCCTACAGGAGAGTAGGAGGGAAGGGGTGAGAGAGGGGATGATGGAGGGAAGGGCAGGCTTGGGAGGAGGGAAGTTGGAAGCACCCACTTGTGAAAAGGGACAGGATCAAAGTACAGAATAGAACAATTGGGGGGGAGCAGGATAGGATGGAGGGAAATGTAGTCAGTCTTTCACAATATATCCACTATGGAAATGTTTTGCATAGCTACACATGTACAACCTATACTGAATTGCTTATCTTCCCAGTAAGGGTGGGTGACAAGGGAGGTAAGGAAAGAGTCTGGAATTCAAATTTTAAAACCAAATGTTTTATATATCCGATTATTAATAGTATTTTACATGTCACTGGGAAATAAGATCTACAGGCACTGGGGCATGGAGATCCACCGTGCAAGTCTGAGGGGGTGTGGGAGAAAATATGGGAGAGATCAGACTGGAGGAGAGGGTGGTGGATAGGGAAATGGGGAGAAAATTTGTAACTCAAAATCTTGCATAAATGAGTGATGTGACTAGGAGTTAATAGAGGGTTTGATTTAAAGAATCTGCATGGGCTGGTGGGAAGGAAGCCACAGGTGAGCAAAATGGTCAGTCCCCGGCCAGAGGCTCGTGGACATGTCTCCATGTCATGTGATGAGGGCAGAAAAGCAAGGAAAATAGTGCGGGAGGCAGTCAAGATGGCCGAATCAAAGCATGCACCTGCTTGAGCTGCCCCCCAAATCCTTCCAAACTTCTGTGAAAAAACTACTCTAAACAAGTTCTAGAGCTTACAGAAGCCACAAAACGACAGAGTAAATCCCATATCCTGCCTAAGAAAGCCCAGAAGATCACCAGGAAGGATCTATGACACCAGCCTGGGAGCAAGGTACAGGAGCAAAGACTGGGCCAGAGCAGGCCCCAGGGGACTGAATCCCTGACAGCTGCGCTGACTTCCAGACTTCTCAATACACAAACGCCAAAGACAAAGAAGCGGACACTCTGTCAGAAGATCTAGGTCCAGTCCCAGCCCCAGGCTGGTGGATGGGGTGGCAGCAGAAGAAGCAGCTGCTTCTGAAGCTCCAGGTGCACAGATGGTGGGGGAACCACAGGATGACTGTAGGGACTTTTTAAAATTGAACTGTTTACATTCCTACAGGAAAAGATGGTATTTGTAACTCAGGAGATTTTTCTCAGTATGACAATAGTTGAAGGGAATATGTATGTATGTATGTATGGGTAAGTGTATGTCTATATATTTATGCATGTATATATGTGCACAAGTATACATAGACAGAGGGGACAGGGTGAGTTGAATATGAAGGGATGATATCTAAAAATAAAATTAGGGGGTGAGAGAGGAATATATTGGGAGCAGAAAGGGAGAGATAGAATAGGGTAAATAATTTCACATAAAAAAAAAATCAAATGAAATACACCAAAGAAAAAACTAAAAGAAAATCCAAGAAAAACAAGATTATTAAAAGAAAGTCAACCAATTAGACCCAGAATCTTAAGGAATAAAACAACTCTTTGAAAATCAGAAATGGACAAGAGGAAGCTAGCAAAGTTACAAGAGATCAAGAAATAATAAAACAAAATATGAGGGATGAAAAAATAGAGGAGCACAGTGAGTAGAGTGTTGGCCCTGGAGTCAGAAGGACCTGAGTTCGGATCCAGCCTCAGACACTTAACGCACACACAAACAAAAACCTAGCCATGTGACCTTGGGCAAGTTACTTAATCCCAATTGCCCTCCAAAAAGCAAAAAAAGAAAAAGAAAAAATAGAAGAGAATGCAAAATATCTCATAAGAGAAACAACTGATTTAGAAAACAGATCAAGAAAACATAAAAAGAAAAAGAAAATAGCAAAAATAATCAGAAAGCTATGATTAAAAGGGAATCTTGATACAATAATGAAAGAAATAATTAAAGAAAATTGTCCTGAAATATTAGAACAAGAAAGGAACATAGAAATAAAAAAAAAATTCTCTGATCACAACCTGAAAGAGATCCTACAAAGAAAACCCATAGTTATATCATAGTCAAATTCCAAAATCCCCAGCTCAAGGGTAAAATATTACAAACAGCAAGAAAAAAAAATTTAAATATGGCGGTGCCACAAATAGAATCACACAAGACCTAGCAGCAGTGAGACTAAAATACCATAGGTCTTGGAACACCATATATGAAAGAGCACAAAAACTGGGGCTCTAGCCAAAAATATCCTACCCAGAAAAGCTAAGCACAATCCTGAACGGAAAAGAAGTAGACATTTAATGAATTATCAGGCTTTCAAGATTTTTTTTAACTGAACTTAATGGTGAGATTTGACATAAAAGAGCCAAGAGGAACCTACCAAATAAGGTACCTATCAAAGACTAATTAGAAGAGGCTCAATAAGGACAGACTGTTTGCCTTTCGTGTGTGTCAAATGTAAAATGTGCGACTAATGCTGTTATTGGTAACTGGGTAGTTTATAAGAAAGACTGTAGTGGACCCGAGTATGATAGGATTTTTTAAAGTAAAACCATTTAGAAACAGGTAAAAAAAGACAAATGAGGCGCAAGAGGAAACACTAACACAGAGGAATTAGATGGAGGACGAGGGTTAATAACTCCAGAAACCTACTTTCATTGGAAATAGGTTCAAGAGGGGAAAATATATACATACATATGTATGTATCTATGTATGTATAAAAGTCTTCTGAATCTGAATGATGTAAAGAGATGATCTCTGACTGAAGACCTTCCTACATTGAGACTATTTGACTTTCTGACGTCTAATAGGCCTTTCCTCATTCATCACAGTGATACTCTTTCTATCTAGTATGAAGTTTCCTATGGGAAACAAGGGATGACTGCTGCAGAAAGACTTTACCATCCTGATTACATTCATAAGTTTTCTCTCCAGTGTGGATCCTCACATGGTAAATAAGACTGGGGCTGCATCTAAAAGCCTTTCCACATTGATTACATTCATAAGCTTTCTCTCCAGTGTGGACTCTCTGATGTACCACAACACTGGATCTGCATTTGAAAGTCTTTCCACATCGATCACAGCCATAAGGTTTAACTCCAGTGTGGGTTCTGTGTGAACAGCAAGAATACAGCTCTTCCTGAAAGTCTTTCCACCATTATTGCATTATAATGCTTCCCTCCAGTGTACCTTCTCGGATGTACAATATGGGAGAACTTTTCACTGAAAGCTTTACCATATTCATGACACTCGTGAGAATTCTCTCTAGTAAGAATTCTCTGGTGGGAAATAAGGGATGACTGTTGCCTGAAGGCCTTTCCGTGTAGAATACATTTATGAAGCTTTTCATTAGTATGAAATTTCTGATGGCAAACCAGGTGTGACTGTTGCTTAAAGGCTTTACTACATTCATCACATCTATGTTTCTTTCCACCATGAATTTTCTGATGGTCAATGAGCTTTGAATTATGGCTGAAGGCCTTCTTACTTTCATTATATACAGAAAGCATTTCTCCTGTATGACTTTTCTGGTGTCTCATTCGGTCTGAATTCAAACTGAAGGCCGTCTCACATTGTTTACACTGATAGGTTTGCACTTCAGGAAGCTGCTCATGAGACTCCACAAGCTCTGCCTGGTCAGTAAAGCATTTCCTACTTTTACTACTCTGAGGACAGCCATTCTCCGAGGTCCTCTTCTTACAGGGAATTAGGACTGAAACTCTTTCCATCTTCATCTAGTCACAGTAACTCTTGTTTTTTCTTTATCTTGTTATGAGCCACACATTTCTCTCAATTGAGTTTGCAGAGATCGTCATTCATGAATCTCTGCTCTTCTGATTCCTCCACAGAAATGCTCAGCTGGGCAGCAATGTCCCTCATTTCAAGCCTACTCTCTTCATCTGAGGGGCACATATACATATGCACAAACACATCCTCTTCCCCGCCTTGACATAGAGCTAACTGGCTTATTATCTGTTTCCTTAGGGACAGAGAAGAGTCTTCAAATGTAAATGGAAAAATTCAATCATTTAAAAATACTCTTAGTTTACATCTCAAATGATTAAATGAAGAAAGTACCTTACATAAAATAACACTGAATCCTCACCACAAACAGACACACAGATAAGCCAAGCATTTGCATTACAGTAACCTGACCAGCATTCCCTTTGCCAGACTAGAAATCAAACCCCTGACTGGATGTATTGTGTTCATAGTACCAGATGACCTTCCTCCATTGCACATTCTATTTTCAAAAAAAAAATTATGATTGGGATTCTTACCAGATGGGTGGCTTTTCTTCCTGGATTTCTCTGCTTTATAGAAGTTTTCTTCTTCAAGACTGACTTAAAGCTAACATGCTTGGAAAAAGGATAGGTGTCAGAGGAAAGTCTGCAATTGCTTCCAAACTAGCTACCTTCTTTCATTGCCCTATAAAATAGGGCTGTTAATCTTGTCATTAACTTATAGCTTTTATAAAATTCAGTCCTGGGGAGGAGCCAATATGGAGGCATAGGAGCAGGAAGACTCCCTGTGCTCCCCCCATAACCACCTCAAATACCTATAAAAAATGGCTCTAAACAAATGTTAGGCTACAGAACCCACAAAGTGACAGAGAGAAACTAACCTCCCACTGAAGACAGCCCGCAAGACTGGCAGGAAGAGTCAATCACAGAGTGCTGGGAACTGAGTCCAGCCCCACTTGAGTCCCAGGTTTTAGCCCCAGAGCAGCCTGACCTGGAGGGACTCTGAGAGAGTAGATCACTAGCAGCTGTGACAGTTTCCTGAATTATCAAACCATAAATGTCAAAGACAAAGTGTGAGGTTGGTAGACTCTGGGAACAGGGGGTGCAGGAATTTACTCCAGCCTCTGCCCCTGGAGGGAGAAGTGGATGAGGCATGGTGGCTGCCACAGCATGGCTGCTTCAGAGCCCCTGGCCTGCAGATTGTAGGAGGACCAAGCAACCAGTCTGAGGGGTAATCACCCTTGCTTTAACCTGCTTGGATCTGGATTGTGGTCTGGAGTGGAGGTCCTGGGGTGCATGACCAGTGAGCCAGAGCATGTGGAGGCTTCAGAGAGGGCACCCAACTAATATCATCATCAGCTGAGAAAACCCCAGCAATTTGGGACAAGACTCTCCTCTCTGGTAGCAGAGTTCTACTGTGGCAAGAAGCTCAAAAGTCAAGTAACTGAGTGGCAACATGAGCAAGCAAAGGAAGCAAAGCAAGCACAGCAATCCAACTTTGGACTCCTTTTGGGGGTCAAAAAGGATCAAACATAGAACAGGAGGAAGACAATGAAATCAGAACTCCTGCACCAAAAGTTTCCAAGAAGAATATTAATTGGTTACAGGCCATAGAGGACCTTAAGAAGGATTTGGAAAACCAAATAAGAGAAGTGGAGGAAAAATTGGGAAGAGAAATGAGAATACTGAAAGAAAATCATGAAAAAAGAGTCAACAACCTGACTGGAAAAAATAACACCTTAAAAAATAGACTAACTCAAACTGCAAAAGAGGCTCAAAAAGCCAATGAGGAGAATGCCTTAAAAAGCCAAATTTGCCAGATGGAAAAAGAATCTCAAACACTCACTGAGGAGAATCATTCCTTCAGAATTAGTTTGGAGCAACTGGAAGCTAGTGACTTTATGAGAAATCAAGATACTTTTAAACAGATCCAAACAAATGAAAGAAGGCAATGTGAAATATCTCATGGGAAAAACCACTGACATGGAAAATACATCCAGGAGAGATAATTTAAAAATTATTGGAGTACCTGAAAGCCATGATCAAAGAAAGAACCTAGAAATCATCCTTCAAGAAATTCTCAAGGAAATAGAGATTGAAAGAATCCACAGATAACCTCCGGAAAAAGATCCCCAAAAGAAAACTCCTAGGAATATTATAGCCAGGTTCCAGAGTTCCCAGATCAAGGAGAAAATATTACAAGCAGCCAGGAAGAAAAAGTTTGAATATTGTGGAAACACAATCAGGATAACACAGGATCTGGCAGCTTCTACACTAAGGGATTGAAGGGCATGGAATATGATATTCTGGAGGGCAAAGGACCCGGCATTAAAACCAAGAATCACATACCCAGCAAAACTGAGTATTTTGTTTCAGGGGAAAATATGGTCATTCAGTGGAATAGAGGACTTTCAAGCATTCCTGAGGAAAAAACCAGAGTTGAATAGAAAATTTGACATTCAGACACAAGAAGCAAGAGATGCTTGAGAAGATAATCAGGGAAAAGAAATCAAAAGGAACTTATCAAAGTTGAACTATTTACATTCCTACATGGAAAAACAATAACTTTGACTGATGAAACCTTTCTCAGTATGAAAATAATGGAAGAAGGGTATATGGGCATATGAATACATATGTGAATGTGTGTATATATGTTTACAGGTATACATGGATAGAGGGCACAGGTTGAATTTGGTAGGAAGGAATGATACATAAGGGGTGAAGTTAAGAGGTGAGAGAGAAATGTGGCAAGAGGAGATGGGGAGACACAGGGTAGGGTAAACTATCTCATGTAGAAGAGGCAAGGGGAAGTGGTTGCAGGGGAGAGGAAGAACTGGAAGGCAAAAAGGCAAAACCATATTCTCATTGAATTTGGCTCAGGGAGAGAATGACATACATACTAAATGAGATATCTCACCCTGCTGGAGAGTAGGGGGAAGAGGGATGAGAGGGGGGATGATGGAGGGGAGGGCATTCTAGGGGGAGTGGAGGTTGGAGGTACCCACTTTCGAAGAGGGACAGGATCAAAGTAGGGAATGGACCAGGTGGGGGGGTGAGATGGGTGGGAGGGAAATATAAGCAGTCTTTTACAATATATCTACTGTGGTAATGTTTTGCATGGCTATACATGTACAACACATACTGAATTGCTTATCTTCCCAGAGGAAGTGGGTGACAAGGGAGGAAGGGAATGGATCTGGAATTTGAAGTCTTAAAATTAAATGTTTCAAATATATATAAATACTATTATTAATACTATTTTGCATATAATTGGGAGATAAGATGTGCAGGCATTGGGGCACAGAGATTCACCTTGCCCTAATGGTAAAGTCGAAGGGGGTATGGGAGAAGATATGGGAGAGAGCAGATTGGATGAGGGGATATCCTGTGGGACTGCTATTCTGGGGAGGTGGGCAGGGGGAAAATGGGGAAAAATTGTAACTTAAAATCTGGCAGAAATGAATGATGTAAACCAGAAGTTATAAAATAAAATAAAATTTAAAAGTGAGTTCTTTACCCAAGAGCTGAGATCTATGGGTTTACCAAACACTTGGTTACTGTGCTCACTTGCTTCTATGTATTGTGCACTTGATCTATTCCATTCAACTCCCCTATTTCTTGTCTAGCACCAGACTGTTCTGATTATAGTTCTCTGTAGTATAGTTTGGTACCTGGTATTGCTAGGCCATCTTTTTCCCCCACTGATTCTCTTTTTTCTTGACCTTTTGTTCCTACTGATGAATTTTGTTATTTTTATAACTCTATAAATTCTTTGGTGGTTTGATTGGTATGGCTCTGAATAAGTAAATTAATTTTAGTGGCTCCATCATTATTGTTATAGTAACTTGGCCTATACTTGGGCATTCAATATTACTCCAGGTCTTCAGCTCTGTCTTCATTTGTGTGAAGATTATTTTGAGATGGTGTTAAGTATTCCTGTGTGTATCTTGGCAGGTAGACTCCCAAGTATTTTATATTGTCTGCATTTATTTTAAATGGAATTTCCCTATTTCTTCCTGCTGTGTTGTACCGGCAATATATGAAAATGCTAACCATTTCTGAGGTTTAATTTGCATCCTGAAACTGCTGAAGTTATTGTTTTGACTAATTTTTCAATTCTCTTGTTGTCTAATTGAACTATCATATCATCTGCAAAATATGATACTTTTCTTATTGCCTATATTTACTGTACCAATTTCTTTGTCTTATCTTATTACTACATCTAGCATTTTTAGTAAAATATTCAATGATAATGGTGAGAGTGGATTCCTTTATTTCACCCTTGATGTAACTGGAAAGACTTCTAGTTTATGCCTATTATAAATAATACTTTATATTGGTTTTAGACATATACTACTTATGATTTTAAGAAAACCTCCACTTATTCCTATATTTTATATTATTATTATTATTATCATTATTTGGCTATTGGGGTTCTATATCTTACCTAGGGTCACACAGATAGTATCTGAGGCTAGATATGAGCTCAGGTCATCTTGACTTCATAGTCAGTGCACTATCTATCTGCCTGGTTTTATATTCTTTTTAACAGGAATGGGCATTATTTGGTTAAAACCTTTTTTCTGCATCTATTAATATAATCATACAAGCTCATTGTGTTTTGTCCAAAACTTCTTTGCATCTATTGCTAGAGTCATAATTTTTGATATTTTTATTATTGCTAAAATTAATTATAGTCTTCCTAATATTGAATGAGCCCTGTATTCCTGCTATAAATCTAACCTGGCCATAGAGTATAATGATCTTTGTGATATGTTGCTATTATGACCTTGCTAGTATTTTATTTAAAAATTCATGTACATTTCTTTCCATTTTTGAACTGCCTGGTTTAGGTATCAAACCCATAATGGTGTTAGAGAAGAATTTGATAGGATTCCTCCCTTACCTATCTTTTTCAAAAGGTTTATATAGTGTTTCAATTATTCTTTAAATGTTTCATAGAATTTGCTTGTAAATCCATCTGATTACTAATGTTTTTCTCTTAGGGAACTCATTTGTGACTGATTTAATTTACTTTCCTAAGAAAGGGTTTTTAAAAACCCTGTATCCTCCTCTATTAATTTGGGTAATTTATATTTTTTAAAATATTTACTTAATTTAGATGGTGAGTGGAATTGTCATATCATCGGGCAAAATAGCTCATAATTATTTTGTTTTAATTTCATCTGTATTGTTTGCACATTCACCTGTTTCATTTTTATATGAGTTAATTAGGTTTTATCTTTTTAAAATCAATTAGCCAGTAATTTATATATTTTATAAGTTTTTTATTAGTACAATATTTTCTTTTTTTTTACTTTCAATTTCATTAATCTCTTCTTGATTTTGAGGATTTCTCTTTTGACGTTTAATTAGAGACTTCTAATTTGTTGTTTTCATAGAATTTTTTAGTTGCTTTCCCAATTCATTGACCTGTTTTTTCTCTTTTATTGATCTAAGTGTTCAAGAGATATAAATTTTCCCTAAGCACTAGTTTGGTTGTATGATACAAATGTTGATATATTGTCCCACTGTTGTTATTACTTCCATGAAATTTTTGTTTCTATAATTTGTGCTTTGATCAAGGCATTCTTTAGGATTAGATTATTTACTTTCCACTCAGTTTTTAATCTATATCTCCATTGCCTTCTACTGAATGTAATTTTACTGCATTATGGTCCAAAAAAGGTAGATTTTCTATTTTTGTTTGTCTCTACTTGTTGTGAGGTTTTTATGCCCTAATACATGGTCACTTGATGTGAAGGTGCCATGTACACCTGAGATACATGAATATTCCATTCTATTCACAGTCAAATTTCTCCAGAGAAGGCTATCAAAACTAATTTTTCTAAAATTCTATTAATTTCCTTAATTCTTTCTTGTCCTTTTATGGTTAGATTTATCTATTCTCTTAGTCCCTTCCCCTACTATTACCCCAATTGTGTATGTGTGCATATACATATATACATACTTATACACATTTGTGTTTGTGTGCATGTATATATTTTTGTGTGTGTTCACATACACACACATGCACACACACACACACACACACAGACACTTCCCACCTTGAACCAGGTCAGTTTTCCCTCCATTTAAAAAAGATTCTTGCTTGCACACCTTTCATAAGATAATTTTCCCTATTTCTTCTCTTCCTTCCCATCCTCTCCCAGTGCATCCCTCTTTCATCCTCTTCTATTCTTCTTCTGAGATCATCCCAACACAATAGATTCATACCCATGCCCTCTGTATAAATAATCTCCTTCTAAGCACCCTGATGATCATAAAGTTCTGAGAGGCTACATTTATCTTCTCACTGAACAAAATGATTATTTCTCTTTCATATTAATAGCCAAATATTAAAATTGGGGCAAGCTTTTTTCCCCGTCTTTTTCCTTCCCCAATGGCCCCTGGTCCCTCACAACCTTGAACCTTTCCACCTAAAACTGACCAGGAACAGGGTAACGGGTGACAGAGCTGTCAAAGGTCTTCTGATCCTGTGCCCAGTAATAGCTCAGAGGTGCCCTGGCATCACTCTCTGATCAAAGGTCCAGTTTGTGCAGTTCTTCTGGCTCAGCTGTCACCTCCAAAGCCACTAGCTAATGCCAGCTCCATGGCACCATGCTCTCAGACATCCCCCACCCCAGGGTCCACAGACCTCTTTATGTCTTCCTAAGCTATAGAGCTGTAAACATGACTCAGTGAGATTTTTGTTGTCTCTTGTGTGCATTGTGTGAGACACATCTGTTTAAGGTGTTAAAGAGAGGGCTATTCTAAGAGCCAGGCAAGCATGCTGGTCTCACCCTGCCATCTTGGCTCCAGCCCCCATTGGCTTTTGTACGTTATGCACCTGACCTCTTCAGTTTTTCAAGCTTTCTATTTTTAAGTGCTACAAAATAGTCTCCACTCTTGCTTCAGATTCCGTGCTGCTAGGCCTCAGTTCCTGGAATCCTGGCAAAGGCTATGGACATAGATATATGAACACTTTCACAGGAACACGCCTTTAGAGTTGGGAGACCACGGAAGTCACTGAGGGCAATTTGCTCATAGAGGGGGGTACACTGAGGCACAGAGAAGTTGTTCCTCACCCAAAAGCATACAGTTAGGGAGCATCTGAGGCAGGACCTGAACTGGAATCTTCCTGACTCTAAACCCAGTGCCACATCATGGCAACACACAGCCTACCTCCACATTGTTTGATTATCAGTTTGAATTATGGGAAAAGTGACTAAGCTGTCCACAACCTTTAGCCAATGACTCCACAATGAGATTTATGACCCTAGGGGGTAAGAACAGCTAGCATTTAAATAGTGATTCAGTGCTTACAAAGGCTTAATCTCATTTGACCCTCACATTAACCCTATGAGGTAGATGTTATTAGTACACAAACTCTACAAATGGGGAAAACTAAGGTAGTGGATTGAGTGATTTACCCAGGGTCACACAGCAAGTTTCAAAAACTAGATTTGAACTAGGGTCTTGTGACTTCAAAAGGAACATTGTATCCTAGCCTAAAGAAATCATTATAGAAATAAATGTCCAACAGTTACTAAAATATTGTCATAAGAACTATTTGTGTCAACAAAGAACAGGAAACAAGGGAGGGTCAATCAATTGGGGAATAGCTGATGAAGTTACTGCATGTGAATGATATGGACTATTATTGAGAACTGAAAAACAATAGTATTTCAAGGAGAATTTAGTTACATTTATAGGGCATTATGAACTGTATGAAATTTGGGTTGTCCAATTAGGTCTGTGGTGAAGCAAGAGATTGTTCATGGACATGAGGAATTTTCTGATGTTTAAGCAGCTTTCTTTCTTTCTTTTTTTTTTTTTTGGAGGGCAATTGGAGTTAAGTAACTTGCCCAAGGTCACATGGCTAGGTTTTTGTTTGTGTACCTTAAGTGTCTGAGGCCGGATCCAAACTCAGGTCCTTCTGATTCCAGGGCTGGTGCTCACTCACTGCACCACCTAGCCTCCCCTTTAAGCAGCTTTCTAATCCACCTAAACAATGCCTGTCCTCATTCATTATACTGATAAGGTCCCTATCTAGTATGTATTCTCCTGTGGGAAATAAGGGATGACTGTTGCCGGAAGGTTTTACCACATACATTACATTCATAAGGTTTCTCTCCAGTGTGGATTCTTTGGTGTACAATAAGAGATGAGGGGTCCCTAAAAGATTTCCCACATTCGTGACACTGATGAGGTTTCTCTCCAGTGTGGGTTCTCTGATGTAGAATAAGACTAGAGCTGTGTCTAAAAGTCTTTGCACATAGATTACAGTCATAAGGCTTCTCTCCAGTGTGGATTTTCTGATGTTTACCCAGATTGGAGCTGCATCTGAAAGCCTTTCCACATTGATTACACTCATAAGGTTTCTCTCCAGTGTGGATTCTCTCATGGTCAACAAGACTGGAGCTGCATCTGAAAGTCTTTCCACAATGATCACATTCATAAGGTTTCTCTCCTGTGTGGATTCTCTTATGTTCAGCAAGATTGGAGGTTTGTGTAAAAGTTTTTCCACAATGATTACATTCATAAGGTTTCCTTCCAGTGTGGACTCTCTGATGTAGAACAAGATTGGATGTGTTTGTGAAAGTCTTTCCACACTGATTACATTTAAAAGGTTTCTCTCCACTGTGGATTCTCTGATGTAGAGCAAGACTAGAACTCTGTGTGAAAGTTTTTCCACACTGATTACACTCATAAGGTTTCTCTCCAGTGTGGATTCTCTGATGTACAATAAGGGAGGAATGTTCAATAAAAGCTTTACCACATTCATGACACTCATAAGGCTTCTCTCCAGTGTGGATTCTCTGATGTAAAGCAAGGCTAGATCTGCATCTGAAAGCCTTTCCACACTGATTACAGTTATAAGGTTTCTCTCCAGTATGAATTCTCTGATGATCAGCAAGACCAGAACTCTGCCTGAAAGTCTTTCCACACTGATCACATTTGTAAGGTTTTTCTCCAGTATGGATTCTCTGATGTAGAGCAAGTTTAGAGTTGCATCTGAAAGCCTTTCCACACTGATTACAGTTATAAGGTTTCTCTCCAGTGTGGGTTTTTTGATGTTCAGCAAAACCAGAGCTCTGTCTGAAAGTCTTTCCACACTGATTACATTTGTAAGGCTTTTCTCCAGCATGGATTCTCTGGTGTAGAGTAAGATTAGAGTTGCATCTGAAAGCCTTTCCACACTGATTACATTTATATGGTTTCTCTCCAGTGTGGGTTTTTTGATGTTCAGCAAAACCAGAGCTCTGTCTAAAAGTCTTTCCACAATGGTAACATTGATAAGGTTTTTCTCCAGTGTGTATTCTCTGATGTTTAGCCAGACTAGAACTGTGTCTGAAAGTCTTTCCGCACTGAATACAGTTACAAGGTTTCTCTCCAGTGTGGATTCTCTGATGTAGAACAAGATTAGAGCTACATCTAAAAGCCTTTCCACACTGATTACATTCATAAGGTTTCTCTCCAGTATGGATTCTCTGATGTACAGCAAGACTAGAGCTCTGTTTGAAAGTTTTTCTACATTGATTACATTCAAGTTTCTTTCCAGTGTGGATTCTCTGATGTACAATAAGGGATGAGTTTTCACTGAAAGCTTTACCACATTCATGACACTCATGAGATTTCTCTCTAGTATGAATCCTCTGGTGGGAAATAAGGGATGACTGTTGCCCAAATACCTTTCCACATTGAATACATTTATGTAGCTTTGCACTAGTATGAAATACAGGATGGTGAATAAGTGATGACTGTCCCTTGAAAGCTTTACCACATTCATCACATCCATAATCTTTCTTCCCACTGTGATCAATGAGCTTTGAATTATGGCTGAAGGCCTTCTCACCTTCCTTATATAAAGAAAGCATTTCCCCAGTATGACTTTTCTGATGTCTCATTAGGTCTGAATTCAACCTAAAGGCAATCTCATATTGTGAACATTGATAGGTTTGCATTTCTGAAGGCTTCTCATGAGACACAGCAAGCTCCCTCTGTTCAGTAAAGCATTCCCTATGTTTACTATCCTGAGAGCAGCCATTCCCTGAGGTCCTTTTCTTATGGTGAATTAGGGCTGAATATTGCCTGAAACTCTTTCCATCTTCATCAGGTTCACAGTGACTCTTTTGTTTTTTCTTTCTCTTGATATCAGACTCACAGATCTCTCTCAAATTAAGGTTGCAATGACCATCATTCATGAATCTCTGCTCCACAGACATGCCCAGCTTGGCCATAGGCTCCCTCATTTCAAGCCTCATCTCTCCATCTGAAGGAAAAAGCAACAAACATTTATAGAATGCATACACATAAACACAAGTATATCCTCTTCCCTCCATTCACACAAAGTTAACTGATTTACTATCTATTTCCTAGGGAAAGAGAAGGATCTTAATTAATTAACTTAAATGGGCAGTATCTAGCAATCATTTGAAAATGCCATTAGTTCACATCCCCAGGATGGTTTAACATCCAAAAAGCTTCACATGCATTAACCTGCACCACAAACCTGCAACTCAGGCAAGCCCAGGATTCTCATTACCTCTACAACTCTGGTCATGAGCTCAGATGGCTGAGTGCCCTGACCAACATCCTTGCAAGCTAAGATTAAAACTAAAACCCTGTGACTGGGCATGCTCTCACCATAGTACCCAGTGACTTTATCCACTTCATTTTTGTTTTTTTAAAGAAAAGCTATTTTATTATTGTACATTCACTTGTTTCTATTTGGAAGGGTGTGTACAGACCACTTTGTAAGCAGCAGTTTAAACAAGTGTGCTGTGGAAGTAGGACACTTAGCAAATCTGTAATATCATTTTAGAGGCATTTCTGTACAAGTGCAAGTTAATGCCAAATGAATAGTATGAGAACAGTCCTATAAAAAACTTTAGGTCCCCAGAGATGAGCAGAATGCCAAGAATAACGCTGTTGTTTCCTCCTTTGTTTCTAAAGAGGAGCAGAAACAGCACAGGGCAATGTCTTGATTAGTCTGTCAGTTGTATTTAAGGGAAGCAGAGCTGTTCAAAGTCATCAGCCTCACTCTCTCTTCCAAAGTCATCAAGATCCATTGGCAGGACAGAAGACAAGATGGCTGGCAATGGCTCAGGATGCACTGGATGGCCCTGGTGTTGTCAATGTCTGACCAACCTCAAAGCACTCCACAGTGCTGGCTTCAGCCACCTTCATGGCCGTGGGGACAAATTATTCCCATTGGCTCATTCCACAGAGGGAAGTTGTCACATGCGTGAGGAAGACACCCATTAACTCAATAACAAACCTGAAGCCCTTTGGTCATCTGAGACCCAGAGTGCCATAATCAGGAATATAATGTTTTTCAAATTCATTTATTGATGATATCAAACTGCCAAGACAGTTTAACAGGGAATGGCCATTGTACATGCTATAGCTTCTTGGAGCCACAGAGGAGACCTCAGTGCCAGGGAGACAACAAAGGGGATGAACTACCCTGGAAAGGACCTGGAAAGCAGGTGCGGTTCCTCCTTGAACACCCATACACTTCTAGAACATAATAGTCACTATTTCTAGTTTGACTTTCTGGGCCCAGGGCTAATACAGAGCCCTAACTTCTACCTCAGTCCCTAGAATCTAGTCTCTCTTCAGTAGTCATATGAAGGTTCTGGACTCAAACTTGTTTTCTGTCTCCTTCTTTCACCTTATGATTCACAAGTTGTTACTTTTTTCCAGAACCTGATGGATGGTACCTATGGATGGCACTTGATCAGAACAAATACTGAAGATAACAAAGGTTGCTGGAGGGTCTCCTGCTAGGGACTCCCTGGGAGCCTCTAGTTCCTATGTCCCTAAACCTACATGAAAATGGCAAATGATTCTCCAAGAATGGAGACAAGGACTGGACAGTAAAGATATGGAAAGGCACTTGGGGTGATGACTTAGGCAAGCCTCAGCCTTGGATTACTCCTAGGTCAGACACCAGGCTTCACTCCTCCTCACTTGCCACTGAATGGAGAGAAAATCATGGAACCAGTTTGCCTGGATCCACTACCAATTTAGATAACATCATGCTAACTGGGCTTCTACTGTGGTAAGTCAAGCCTCTGACAATTCCCTGACTCCCTATACCACTTATAATAGCAGCTTTTCAAATGTTTTCATTCCTCCACAACCTTCTCTTTTGGCTTTCTCACCTTCACCCACCCTCTTAGCTGAGAATCTGGCCTAATATTTCACTGAAACAACTCGATATTTACCCAGGGTATTGTCCTATATCTCTCTTCCCTTTCATAGCTAAACACCTAGAGGTGGCCATCTACACTTGAGCTCTCCAACTCTTTTACACTTACTTTCTACAAAACTCTGCAGTCTGGCTCCCAACTTCAGTCTTCCACTCAAACTCCCTTCTCCAAAGTTACCAATGACCTCCTGATGGTTAAATCAAAATCCTTGTTCTTCTTGACCTTTCCACACTTCTGACTCTCACTCACCCCTCTCTCCTCTCTCGATTTTGGTGACTTTGGTGACTCCTCTCTTTGGCTTCTCCTCCTATTATGTTCCAAACTAAACTCAGTATCATTCCTCCATCTTCCTACTTTCCTAATATTATCCAGGTCACACACCCCCCCCATTCCCTGGTTTGATTAAAGAGGTGTCATCCACTCATCATCATCTCACAGACCAACACCACCTGTACCCCCCACATTCAGTCCTCTGGAAAGTCCTCTTGATTCTACTTTTGTAACATCTCTCATACACCCCCATCTCCCAACACAGCCAATTTCAGGCCCCAATTACCTCTCACCTGACACACTGCAAAAGCCCACTGTTTGGACTCACTGCCTCAAGTCTCTCCTTAGACCAGACAATGCACTATCCAACTGTCCAATTCAGCTTCTGAGAGCTCACATCTGAACTCCATTAGCTCATGGAAACTCACTGCCTCTGCAAACCGCAGGGGCTCCCTGGCAGCAGGATCAAATATCAAAGCCTGTGCTGGGCTCTTAGAGGCCTTCATCAGCGGCCACTCTCCTCCCTTTCCAGTGTTTTTTCATTTTACTCTCCCTCCACATTTGCTATAATCCAGTAGCAAAGGCCTCCTTTCTATTCTTTGAACAGGAGAAACCAGCTCCCATCTCCATGGGTTTTCCCTGGCTGTCCCTCATACCCAGAATGAATGCTCCCCTTGGCTCCTCTGAAGCCCCAGCTCAAGCCCACCGTCAACAATGAGGCTTATCCAACCCTCCTTAATCTAAGTGCCTTGCTTCCCTTGACTAGCTACAATTTATCCTGTACAAAGCATGTTTAACATCATTCTGTCCATGTTGCATTCCCCACTATTCTGTGAGCTCTGTGAGAGTAGAGGCTGTCCCTTGCCATTCTTTGAATCCCCAGCACTTAGCACAAGACCTGGCATATACTAGGCACTTAAATGCTTCCAGACTACCATGCAGACTTGAAGAAGATCCAGGAAAAAGCCTGCATCAGACAGCCCTGGCCCTTTCTGGATACCTTCAAGATACTTCCTGGATACTTCCATAGATCTTATAGGATCATAATTTTATCAGTGTAAGGCAAGTGAAAGGCCACGTTGTCCAACCCCTTGGGGAAACTGAGGTTCAGAGGTTCAGTGATTGCCCAGGATCCCACTACTAAAAAGTCTCTGTAAAAGTCAAGGTCATCCTGCACCCAAGTCTAGCACTCCCTTCACTGGGTCATATAGCTCCCTCTGTGATAGGAGCCCTCAAACAGCTGCTTTCCCCTCACTCACCTGGACAAAAGGTGGTTGGGCCCTCTCCCTCCAGCTTCCACTGTGCTTCCCCTTGCTCACAATGGGAGAGCAAACCTTCCCTGGGAACTGGCAGTCCTGGGCATGGGAACAAAGAAATGGTGATGAAGATACCCTTGTATTCAGTTCTCTTTAGGGAAAGGAGGTGTTCAGGAGGGGTCACAGGGTGGTTCCCAGGAATCCTCAAGGATGGTTTCCATGGGACTTGTTGGACGCTTTGGTGGGGGATGGGAAGGAGATCATCTGGGAGCCAATTTGGAATCATAAAATTCTGTTTTCTTCACTTAATTCACAGAAGGATAAGCTGATTCCATAGATTATATTATCCAGACATTAAGAGGTATCTGACACTGCAGTGGGGAGAACCTTGGACCTGGATTCAGGAAGACTCAGTCCAAAGTCAGTCTCAGACACTTACCAGCTAAATGCCCCAGGCGAGTCACATAACCTCTGTCTGCCTCAGTTTCCTCAAATGTAAAATGGGGATGATAATGCCATCTACCTCACAGGCTTGTTCTGAGGACCAAATTAGCTAATATTTGTAAAGAAAGCTTTCAGCACAGTGCCTGGCACATAGTAGGTATGCATAAAAGCTTGTTCCCTTCCCTTCCTTTCCCACCATTTAAAACTGGAGTCTTGGAGAAGTATAAAGGAATTACAATGATATGCTTGTTATACTAAGGCTTCTAAGAGTAAGACTAGGAGCTGTGAGCTAGAACTTTAGGTATATTTTTACTAAGAACATTCCAAAGGCCAGACCCAACCAAAGAACAAGAAGCTGTTTTGGGATGTAGTGGGTGCCCTTCACTGCCCACTCTAAGGAAAAACCACAGGAGTGGTTTTCAAAAAACTGAAAGACAAAATTCATGTTCAGGGAGAGGTTAGACTAGATCAGGAGTGGGGAACCAGAAGCCCCAAGACCACATGTGGCCCTCTATGTCCTCAAGTGCAGCACTTTGACTAAATCCAAACTTCACAGAATAAATCCCCTTAATAAAAGGATTTGTTCTATGAACCTTGGACTCAGTCAAAAGGTGACACCCAAGGACCTAGAAGGTCACACATAGCCTTAAGGCCACAGGTTCCCCACCTCTGGACTAGATATAACATCTGAGATTCTTCATTGGTTTGATTTTTTACTTCAGGCTCCCCTGAAGTAATAAGAAGTAGCTTCAAGAGCAACAAAGGACACCCCAACTCCCTATCACACACTACACAGTCCTTTTCAGGATAACCAGGCAGCACTCAGGAGGACCCTGTCTCTTCCACACAGGAGATCAACACTTTGGCCTTTCTAATCATTGATAAATGCTAGAAACCCTGCACACTAGGGAACAAATGAAGACAGTCTCTTTGACAGTGGATTCACAGTTACCAGAGGAAACGTCCTGGAATGTCACCAGCTCCTACACCATCAACAATTATAGGACTTAGAACTGAAAGAGACTTCAGAATTCATCTAGTTCAATCCACATCAATTTGCAGGAGGAAACAGAAGCACAAAGAGGGGATTTTCCCAAAGGTCATAGCTTTGATGAGTGTCATAGTCAAAACTTAGAATCACAGTCATGAAAAGCCCAGTGGAATACTGAGAACAGCTTTTTCTACGCACTTAGAATAAAACTGAGAAATGTGTTACTGAGAATTGCTTCTCCGTATGGGAGAAGTTACGTGTCCTAGCAAAGATGGAAATCATAAAATAAAATCAAAAGACTGAACAAATAGAAGAGAATGTAAGACACCTCATCACCAAAACAACCAATCTGGAGAAGAGGTCAAGGAAAAATAATATAAGAAAGAAATAAGATGGCAAGGGCATAGGGTGGCTAGGAAAGGATAAGGGAGGGTCTCTTAGAGAGGTTGCCAGATAAAGGTATAGGAGGGCAAGGGAGAAAGAAGTAAAGCAGAGGAATGAAGGATGGGGTAAACAGGGTGAAAAGGATAGTGAAGAAAAACAGGAAGGAGGAAATTACACAAGTGACTACAGCATAGAATGTGAATGGGATGAATCTACCCATAAAACAGAAACAGACAGCAGATTAAAAATCTGAATTCAACAAAATGTTGCTTTCTTCAAAGAATAAAAATAAAGCTACACAACAAAGAAAAAATAAAGGGCAGGAGTAGAATTTAGTATGTAGAAAAAGTAGGGATAGTTCTCGCAATTATAAACAAAATTAAAGTTAAAATAGATTTAATCAAAAGTGAAAGAGAAATTGCTCAATATTATTTTAGACATTTAAAATGACTAGATAGCATAAGACAGCTGAGCGAACACCTGCCGAAACAGACACAGGAACTCTATGAACATCAACATAAAACACTCTTTATACAAATAAACTCAGACCAAAATAACTGAAGTAATATGTATTGTTCATGGGTAGGTAAAGCCCATATAATGTTTTAAACGACAGTGTTAGCTAACTAATCTCTTTATCTAAAGCCATCCCAATTAAATTACTAAAAAATTATTACTTTGTTAGAGAAAATAACAAAGTTCATTCAGAAGAACAAAAGGTGAGGAATTTCAAAGAAACCAGGGACAAAAAGACGTAAAAGAGGGAGATTCAACAATATCAGACCTTACACTGTAGCATGAGGTAAGAGTGTTGCATAAAAAGAATGATTTCAATTATTTTAAATTAAAAATTTCTTGCAGAAATAATATCTATGTAGGCAAGAATAGAGGGAATGCAGAAAATTTGGGGAACAAAACTTCCATAGATAATCTCTCAGATAGATGTGACTGGGTTAGAAAAGTGTGTGATGTAGGAAATGAAAAGCATCAGTTTAGAAAACCTGGAAAAAGTTTGACCTGGGAAAAAAGATTCTACCCACCTTCAGAGAAACATGCCTCACATATACGCACATGTGTCTATGTGTATATCTATAAATATGTATATGTGCATAGGTGCCTATGTGTGCACACACGTGTGCATCGTGTACACACATGCACATGCATACACGTCCACACACACACATCTATATCCACACTTAATTGTAGCCTTCTTTGGGGGAGGGCAAGGGGGGGAAAAAAGTAAAAAGTGCACAGCAGAGAACAAAAGCAAAGCAAGGAGGAAGCAAAGACTAGCTGGGCAGCTCTGGACATGATGTATAGCATTTGTCATGTAGATTTTATTGAAATGCAAATTCATTGCTTTATATTGAATCCTCTCCTGGTCTGTTGTGCACATGGCAATGGTTTTTTTCTCTTTCTCATTTTGTAATTAACTTTAAAATTAAAAAAAATTACAAAAGAAAAAAGAAAAGAGGAGAAACATTCTTAAGTTATATTACTGATAACTGAGCGAGATGAGACTGTTTACAGCCATGGACAAAAGAGCTACTGTATTGAGGTTTATGATGCGTCATGGCCAATACAGTCCATGCCTTTGTTTTATGCTTGCTTTTATTTGTATATGGCATATATTCAGTAATTCTGATATTTAGGTATATAGAAATTAGAATAAGAAGGGGAACAAAGGTGTCATTCATTCATTAATAAAGTTAATATTTAATTAACGGAGATTGGGGTTTGATCTGATTTCTGAGAAAGACATCGCCAGTTTCCTTATGAGAAATGAAGGCTCTAAACATACCTCTAAACAAACTCTGGAAACTAGGAAAACAAGAATCAAGAGAATGAGCTGAGGCAGACTGAGGAACAACATAGGGGCTGACCAGACCAGAAAATACACCCATACTTGGGACAGGTCCTTTATTTCTCCAGCCTGCTCAATGCAGAGCACATATGGCCAGTGTGCTAGCAATCTGACCATCTTCTGGGTCATGGTGTAGTGTTCTGACTCACTTTTGTTTTTAGAATTTTTATTACATTGGAGCAATTCTCTATCATGCAGATAAAATGCTTTTTACTTTTGTTTTTATCATTTTGATTTCTTTTAAACAATAGGTTTATGCTCTATTTGACATCAGATCTATTTTTTCTCTTCTGAACAATTAAGGAATTAGTCAATCTCTTCCCACTTTCTGAGATTCTGAAGAATTTCCATACCTTTTCTTTCAACCAGAGTCTCCTGAATCACTGTTCATTTCATAGCATTTATTCACAGCCCAGCCTCCCACTGGAAGAGGGCAGTCCTTTTGCTGACTGAAAACTGATTCCCTAAGTAACTCCCAACAGAAACTGCCAAGTTTTTTTTCCTCCTACTCCATCCCCCACATCCTTCCTTTACCAGTGTGGGCTGAGGCCAAGGAGCAGGCCGAGCTCATGCCTCTCACTCCCTACCTGACTGCACCAGCTTTGGGACTTCTTTGACTGGCTCCTCTGCCCTGCACCAGAGAATCTACTATTGGGTAACCTCATACCCCTGTAATGTCTCATCAGCCATCACTGCCCAATGCCTCTGACTAGAGGGTGGGGCCACAAACCCCAAACCTCCATTTCAGGGGAGAGCTCCCTCAAACACCTCCTCATTTCTCACCCAGCTGCACTACTTTGGCATTTCTCATTGACTTCTCCACCGTCCCCCAGTGTCTGCTACCTTCTGCCATCCCTCTCCACTTTTCAGCCTCCTTCTATATGGTGCCTTCCCACATCAGAGTATATGCTCTGTGAGGGCAGTAACTGTCTTTCATGTTTAATATGAATTTCCAGCCCCCAGCACATGACCTGGCATACAGTAGGTGCTTAGTATTGACTGACCATTGACTAATCTTTCTCATCCCAGTACCTGCCCTTATTTTATTTTAAAAACTGAAGCCCTTCTACCTGAGCTAGCTCTGCTCCCAGGCCCCTGTCAGACCTCAGCCAGTGTGATGTCCAGTAGCTAGACTGAACTCACCTTGTGCAGAAGGGAACTTATTACCCTACTGCTGACTGTCAAAGGCAGCATCCCGCCGCCAGCAGGCAACATAGCTTTCTCAACTCCCATTTCTCTCCCCTCTTGTCTAATCTGATGCCAAGACCTGTGCATTGTGCCTTCCCCCCCTCTGATTCTGTAACCACCTGGGTGCAGGCTCTCATCCCTGGCCCTTGGCTCAGCCTGCTGCTGGGTCAGCTGGCCTCAGGAGTCTCCCCACTGTAACATGTCCTCCACTTGGTGGACAAAGACATTTTACTCAAGGGCAGGTCTGATCATGTGACTCCTCTACTCTTTGAACTCCAGGGCTCCCTACCACCTCCAGGATCAAATACAAATTCCCTTGCCCTCAAGGCCCATCACGACCTAGACATCACCTGATTTCCAGCCACCTACTCACTGGCCCAAGGACACTGGCCTCCTTGCTGTTCCAGAAGGAGACACTTCATCTCTACTCAGGGCACTTTCTCTGGCTGTCTCATCACTAGAATCCCCTCTTCTGATCTCAGGCTTTGCAGCAAGTCCCAAGGAAAACCCCACCTTCTACAGGAAGGAGACTTTGCTGCTCCTCTTAACTGTTGTGCCTGCCCCCTTTCAATGACATTCTATTTGTCTGCCTAGAGCTTGTTGAGGACACTGATGACTGGCTCAGATCTGAGGATCCCAGTGTGCTCCATCACGTCAGCCCAGCATCGGGGCAGATGTGGAGCCCCTTGGGACAGTGGACCTGTCAGGCCCCATCCTGAGCTGCCTTATTCAGGCCATTTCTACAAAGGACCCTGACAATTCTTACAACAGAACCACAAGACAACATTTATAAGGCTGGTGCCATGTAGCAGACACAATACGACCGGCCACAACCCCTTTCCAGTCTTCTTACACCTTCCTCTCCTCCACCTCCTCTCTGACACAGGGACACTAGCCTCCTGGCCAATCCTTGACCAAGGCCCTCCATCGCAACTCTGCTTTCCCAATGGCTGTCTCTCATGCTTGGAATGTCCTCCCTCCTCACCTGGGCCCCCTGGCTTCCTTCCAGTCTCTGCTGAAATCTACCCTCTGAAAACAAGCTTTTCCTGGTCCCTGAAACCATTAGAACCTTCCCTCTCAAAGCACCTCCCGTCTACACTGCAAAGAGCTGACATGATGTCTCTCCAATTAGACTGGGAGCTCCTTGAGGGCAGGGACTGGTTTGTCCTTCCTTTGTATCCAAGGAAGTTCTGAACAGTGTCTGGCACAGAGGAAGGCCCCTGTAAATGTTTGCTGACTTGACCCAAGAAATGGTCAAGGGAAGGGATTCAGAGAGACCTGGGAAGACTTGTGTGAGCTCAGGCAGAGTCAGTGAGCAGAACCAGGACAATTTCTGCTCTGAGGACAGCACAGTCAAGGACAAGAGCTGGGGAAGCCTTCAGGCCTCTGCTCCAGGCCAGTCCAGACAAGACTCAGAGCGAAGGGCTTTCCCTTGACCTTCAGTCACTACAGGGGAGAGCTTGGCCCCAAGAAACCAGATGGGGAGATTATGTGGGAAGGGAGGTGGGTAGGGAGGCATAAATGATGCCTATAGACAGGGAATAGTGAATAATGGCCCTTCTCAGTCACTTGTAATGAGGGTGAAGCTAAGAAGCTCAGGATGCCCAAGGGCCATGAATCAGTCCAAAAGGCAGAAGAGGAACAGGGCAGTGTTGTTACTACTCTATTCAATTCCAGAGTCTGTAAAGGAACAACTCACAGGGAAGAAGGACTGCCAGGTCCTTAGACAATCCTGTCTGTGCAAATGGCCTCCTTGGCTGATGTGGGTCATTTCTGCACAGGCTGCACTCACCTGGGCTGGGGGCGTATGGCTCCCAGGGGCCATTCCCTCTGGATCCAGGCTCCCTGCCTGGGCCAGGCCTTGGTCCTCTGCAGGCTGAGCTGGGAAGGGAGAAGGAGCCCAGAGGTCGGGATGTCTTTCTCTCCTCTTCCTGGGCAGGAGGGTGACCTACAGGGATTTACAGAGAGTGAGATCCCACAGCAGTTAACCATGACCCTGGCCCTGCCCTGAGGGCAGAGACTCCCCCAGGGAGGTACCTGGTAGATCAGGCTGGGAAATGAAGATGCTCTGAACAGGAAGACTCCTTCCCTCCCTCTCTTACTCCTTCTCTCCTGCCCACCTTTCTACAGGGACCCAGGAGGCAGAGGGGCCTTGGAGATCCCAGGTGAGGTGAGATAAATCAGAGCCTTAGTGACCCCTGAGTCAAAACTCTCCCTCCAGTTGGTCCACTCCCCTGTCTGCAGCCTCTCACCCCAAGTCAATCTCTCTCTCTGTCACACACACACACACACACACACACACACACACACACACACACACACACACAATGCAGACAACAGATTCCTTGCTTCATCTAGGAGGAAGGGTAGCTTAAAAAGGGTGAAAATAGGGAGGGCTATGATATGATGCTGCCAGGAACAAACAGGGGAGGCCTGAGGTGGGACAAAGAATCTTGTCCTGTGTTCAGGGGAGCAGAAGGGGATTTGGGGCTCTGAAAATAGAGGGGGCAGCAAAGCAGGAGGCTGGAGGAAGGAAGGGTCTGGGGGCAGGACAGGGTAATAAAGCTGGGGGAGGGGACAGAAGTGTTCCAAGTGTTCCAGGAGGGCAGCTGAGCCTGAGAAGGCAGGGTGACTGTGTCCTGGCGTCTAACTAGGAGCTGGGAAGGACTCCTGGGATGGCCTTTTGGAAATTAAGTTTAGAAGCTGCTTCTCTGGGTTCCTGGGATCTGATAGGGAGCCAGTAGGATACCCACTTGTCCAGTTAAGGGAGGCCAGGCAGGAACTTTGGTACCTGGGTCCTATGTCCATCCAGAGGCAAGGAGGCAGGACTCCTGGGTGTCTAAAAGGAGCCAGGGCTGTGGGCAGGACAAGCGAATTTCTGAACAGCAGCTGGGAGCAGGGAGACAGGACACATGGGTCCTGATGGGGAGGCTGAAGGCAATACTTCTGGGTCCCTCTGGGGGAGGTCTGGCAGTTGGGTATCTGTGAGCCAGTGGTAAAGCTGGGGATGGCGCTCATTTGGGATGTGATGGGGAGCCTTGACAGGGAGCCAGCCTTTGGGGAGAGGGGGAAGCGGGGTCCTGGTGGTCCTGGAGGGCCCTCAGCATGAGAGCAGACAGGGAGGCTGAGATACAAAGGAAAAGTCAGGCAGCAGCCCCTCAGCCCAGACCTACCGAGTTCCTGCATGCAGAGCTGGCTTCCGGAAGGCAGAGGGCTCTCAGCTGTAAGAGAAAGCAGAATTTCAGCTCCGGGAAAAGAAGGCAGAGTGATCCCAGCTCCAAGGGAAAGCAGAGTAATCCCAGCTCCAAATAAAGAGGGCAGCCTGATCAGCTCCAAGGGCTCCTGCTTCTGGGCGGGTCCTCCCCACAGAGTCCCCAGTCCCGCCTGCCCAGTGCAGCTGAGAATCCAGGATCTTCCCTTCCCTCCTATGGTTCCTAGAGCCAGCACCTCAGACCCTGCTGGCTTCTCTTCCCCAGTCCCTGCCCTAAATCACGTGCAATGCCTTGGCCACTACAATAATTGTTTTCTACTCTAGACTCCTCCCAGGTCTCCAAACTCCAGCCCAGGGTTTGAATTTCTTGGTTCCCCCACCCACCTGGCTGGTCGTCCTTTGAAAGTGCCTCTTCCCACAATCTCTTCCACCTCACCCCCCTCCTTTTCTCAACTTTGGGACTCAGACCTACCTCCTTCTGAACAGAACCTCTGGCCTTCTCCCCACTCTGCCCACTCCCACACTCTTCTCTCAAATTAGGGCATCTAGGTCCTCCAGGTCTATAGACCTAGTAGTGGCATTTCTGGGTGGAAGAGGAAGCAGTTTGATAGGCCTTTGGGCAGAGTTCTAAACTGTCCCCCAGAAGAGCTGGGGGACACAGTCCAACCACAGTTCAGTTAGTGCCCTCTTTTCCCACATTCTCCTTCTCTTCCATGGTGGCTGACAGGAGAGGCAGCGTCTCAAAGCTGTTTCATCTGCAATTCTCTAATTCTTAGTGGTTTAGACCATTTCCTCAAAGGAGTTTCTTTGGAAAGGACACCAACTATATAAAAACAACACTTCCCGACTGTAATCACTTATCCAAGTCACTAGTAATGAAGATTCTCAGACTGGTAAAGATGAGCAGAAAGTGAAAATGATAAATATTGGCAGGCCTGAGGTGCGTTAG
The DNA here is from genome assembly GCA_011680675.1 of Gymnobelideus leadbeateri. Taxonomy (NCBI): domain Eukaryota; kingdom Metazoa; phylum Chordata; class Mammalia; order Diprotodontia; family Petauridae; genus Gymnobelideus; species Gymnobelideus leadbeateri. Next base: position 46,201 of record WOXC01007530.1, read on the forward strand.
ACACACTGCACTGTTTGTGGGGCCCTGACCTGGCCCCGTCTTTTCTGTAAAACAACGTGGAGCTGTGCACAGAAAGCTCCCAAACTGCTCATATTCTTTGCCCCAGGAATAGCTCCATGAGGTCTATGCACCAGCTAGATCAAAGGAAAAGGAAAAGAGCCCAGGTGCTCAGAAATATTTTAGGGGCTTTTTGTTACAGCAAAGAACTGGGCAAAGGAGGTGTATGTCAATATCCCTAATGGCTGAGAAAATTATGACATATTAATGGAATGGAACGGAACAGAAAATTCCTTTTGGGGATAAGCCATAGATGCACTCGCTGTAGGAAGGCCTTCAGACAGAGGTCACCTCTTATTTCTATTTGAGGAATCACTTTCATGAATAGACTTCATGGGGAAATGTCTTTCACCAGAAGGAAGTGATTGGAAATGAAAATATTCACATTGGAAAGAAGTCTTATAAAAGCCATGTCTTATGGCAAGGCCTTCCCCTAGAGCTCCTACTTGACTATTCATAGAGCATGCTGCCAGGGTTAACACAGATGGAACTCTGTGAGGAAGGCAGGCCTTTTGCTGTAGCATAGACTACATTAAATACCTAGAATTGCACACTGTGCATAAAATAATGAGTATTTCTTTGAAATACTAATGTTTATCATGACTCCTCAATAATATTCAATAGCATCCCTTTACTATCCCCTCCTTAGCCAATCCTCAAATGACTGGTGTTTGCTCTTTCCAGTTCCTTAATATAGTTTGGAATCTGCTGAACATTTATTCTTGGAATGATTTCTTCAGGCACTGAGGTGCTCAGTGGATAGACTTGTGTGTCTGAGGCCAGAAGACCTGAAGTCAAGCAAAGTCTGACACTGACTAGGTGTGTGACCCTTGGAGAGTCAGTGTCTATATTCCTGCTTGAGTCTCCCCATCTGGCTGTTGCTGTGCTGGTGGTTCTGTAATTCAATCATACTGGATAAGGAAATAGGACAGGGAAAAAAAATCTCAGTTCTCCCCAGTTTTAATAACTGGCTATTAATATGAAAAAAATAATCTTTTCTTTCAGTGAGAAGATGATAAATGAAGCCTTTCAGAACTTTATTATCATCAGGGTGCTTAGAAGGAGGCTACTTATAGAGAGGGCATGGGTATGAATCTACTGTGTTGGGATGATCTCAAAAGAAGAATGGAAGAATAGAGGGATGCACTGGGAGAGGGTGGGAAAGGAGAGAAGAAATAGGGAAAATTATCTTATAAAAGTTGTGCAAGCAAGAGTTTTTAATGGAGAGAAAACTAAACTGGTTTAAGGTGGGAAGTGTGTGTGCATCTGTATACACACAAATATATACATATACACACACAAACACATATGTGTATAAGGATGTACATATATATGTATATATATGTAGATATATGAACACATACACAATTGGTGTAGTAGTATGGGAAGGGACTAAGAGAATAGATAAATCTAACCATAAAAGGAACAAGAAAGAATTAAGGAAATGAATTGAATTTAAGAAAAATTAGTTTTGATAGACTTCTGGAGAAATTTGACTGTGAATAGAATGGAATATACATATTTCTCAGCTGTACATTGCACCTTCACATCAGGTGACCATATATTAGGGCATAAAAACCTCACAACAAATAGAGACAAACAAAAATATAAAATGTATTGGTTTTGTACCATAATGCCATAAAATTACATTCAATAAAAGGCATTGGAAACATAAATTTAAAATTAAGTGGAAAGTAAATAATCGAATCCTAAAGAATGTATTGATCAAGGAAGAAATTATAGAAACAATAATTTCATGGAAGTAATGACAACAGTGGGACAACATATCAACATCTGTATGATACAACCAAACTAGTGCTTAGGAAAAAATTTATATCTCTTGAATACTTACATCAATAAAAGAGAGAGAAAACAGGTCAATGAATTGGGAAAGCAACTAAAAAAATTATGTGAAAACAACAAATTAGAAGTCTCTAATTAAACACCAAAATAGAAATCTTGAAAATCAAGAAGAGATTAATAAAATTGAAAGTAGAATGAACTTTCGGGACGGCTAGGTGGCGCTGGCCCTGGAGTCAGAAGGACCTGAGTTCGGAGCCGGCCTCAGACACTTAACCCACACAAACAAAAACCTAGCCATGTAACCTTGGGCAAGTTACTTAACCCCAATTGCCCTAAAGGGGCGGCTAGGTGGCGCAGTGAGTAAGAGCGCCCGGCCTCGGAGTTTGGATGACCCGAGATCAGATCCGGCCTCAGAAAATGAGCACCCACGCATAAATCAAATGACTAGCCGTGTAACCTTGAGCAAGTTACTTAACCCCAATTGCTTTAAAAAAAAAAAGTAGAAAAAGCATTGTACTAATAAAAAACTTATAAAATATATAAATTACTGGTTAATTGATTTTAAAAATAGAAAAACTAATTAAATCATACAAATATGAAACAGGTAATTGTATGAACAATGCAGATGAAATTAAAGCAATAATTATGAGCTAATTTTCCCAGTGATATGACAATTCAACTCAAAATCTAAATAAAATAAATACTTAAAAAATATAAATTACGCAGATTAATAGAAGAGGAATGGGGTTTTTAAAAAACCCTGTCTTAGGAAAGTAAATTAAATCAGTCATAAGCAAGTTCCCTAAGAGAAAAACATTAGTAATCAGATGGATTTACAAGCAAATTCTATGAAACATTTAAAGAATACTTGCAACACTATATAAACCTTTGAAAAAGATAGGTAAGGGAGGAATCCTATCAAATTCTTCTTTAACAACATTATAGGTTTGATACTTAAACAAGGTAGCTCAAAAACTGAAATAAATCTACATGAATTTTGATGCAAAAAAATTTAAATAAAATACTAGCAAGGTCATAATAGCCACATATCACAAAGATCATTATACTCTATGGCCAGGTTAGATTTATAGCAGGAATACAGGGCTCATTCAATATTAGGAAGACTATAATTAATTTTAGCAATAATAAAAATATCAAAAATTATGACGAACAATAGATGCAAAGAAAATTTTGGACAAAACACAATGAGCTTGTATGATTATGTTAATAGTTGCAGAAAAAGGTTTTGACAAAATAATACCCATTCCTATTAAAAAGAATATGAAACCAGGCAGCAAGATAGTGTAGTGGATAGACACTGGCTGTGAAGTCAAGATGACCTGAGCTCATATCTAGCTTCAGACAATAGCTGTGTGACCCTGGGTAAGTCACATAAACCCAATAGCCAAATAATTATAATAATAATAATATAAAATACAGGAACAAGTGGAGGTTTTCTTAAAATCATAAGTCGTATATGTCTAAAGCCAATAAAAAGAATTATCTATAATAGACATAAACTAGAAGCCTTTACAATAACATCAAGGGTGAAATAAAAAACATTATCATCGAATATGTTACTAGAAATTATTATGGAGTAATGAGACAAAGAAATCGGAGCACTAAGTATAGATAATAAGAAAAGTATCACTTTCTGCAGATGATATTTAATTAGGTTCAATTACACAACACTAAAGACTCAACTGAAAAGTCAGTCAAAACAACAACTTCAGCAAAGTTGCAGGATGCAAATAGAGCCTCAGAAATTCTTGGCATTTTCATATATTACCAACAAAACATAGCAGGAAGAGACAGAGAAATTCCATTTAAAATAAATGCAGACAATATAAAATACTACGGAGTCTACCTGTCAAGACACATGGAGGAATACTGAACACCATCTCAAAATAATCTTCACACAAATAGAGCTGAAGACCTGGAATAACATTGAATGCCCAAGTATAGGCCAAGTCACTATAACAATAATGATGGAGCCACTAAAATTAATTTACTTATTCAGAGCCATACCAATCAATCTGAAGAGGGAAGGGTGATAAGGAGGGAGAGGAAGGTAAGTGGTTCTGCCAGGGATGCCTCCCTGGCATCCAGTCTGGAAGGAATTCACCAGGCTCAGGCAAACTTTGAAGCCGAAATTGTAAAGTTTATTGTTACGCTGTAGAGAACAGCGGGCTAGATTCTTATGGAACCTGCAAACTCGCAGAGGCCGCAGGCATAGTTTTAAGGGGTCAATTATGCTAACTAGGTGAGTAAGGGTGGGATCAGGGAGGAGTTAAGGAGTGGTCAATGCTCAAAGGACCATACACTTTTAATATCAACTGCGCAGGTGTATTGCCCACGATTCACTGGGAAATAGCTCAAGCGGGGGTCTAGCTGGAGGTGTGGTTTTAGGCCTAAAGAGTGCCCAGTCTGCCACCCACCAAGGTCATCAGAGACAGTGTGGGTATATAATTGACTAAGGAGTTACCCTATAGATAAGGTATTGAAGAATTTCTGGTGGGGCTGGCCACTCTAACTAAGGGAGATAGCATTTACATAACTTATTGTTTCAAGCAGAGATAAACAGGTCATGAGTTGTTGCTGGGCAGAATGCTGGAAGGGGGAAGGGGAAGAGTCAATGCTCTGAGGTTGGGTGGGGGGAAGTGTGATTTTACAGACTGCTTTTACAAATTGATTTTACAGACATAGATCCCAAAGCACCCCACTTACAAACTGATGTTACAGATTGATACTACAGACATATATACATCACAAGGACCCCATCAAAACCATCAAAGAATTTATAGAGTTATAAAAATAACAAAATTCATCAGTAGGAACAAAAGGTCAAGAAAAAAGAGAATCAGTGGGGGGAAAAGATGGCCTAGCAATATCAGGTACCAAACTATACTACAGAGGTATAATCAGAACAGTCTGGTGCTAGACAAGAAATAGGGGGATTGAATAGAATAGATCAAGTGCACAATACATAGAAGCAAGTGAGCACAGTAACCAAGTGTTAAGCCCAAAGATCTCAGGTCTTGGGGAAAGAACCTGCTTTTTAACAAAATACACTGAGAAACCTGGAAAGTAGCCTGGCAGAAATGGGCACTGGCCAACATCTTGAGCTGTACAACAAGACAAGGTCAAAATGGGTAGATGGTTTAGATAAATGGTAATAATCATAAGCAAATTATTGGACCCTGGAAGAAATTACCTGTCAGATCTATGAGTAAAGGAACAACCCATGACCAAACAAGACTTAAACATTCTCAGAAGATAAAATGAGTAATTCTGGTTACACAAAATTAAAGTTTTTATCTAAACAAAATAAATGCAGACAAAATTAGAAGAAAATTTGAAAAGTGAGAAAATTCTTTACTTTAGTAAACCTCAGATGAAGGTCTCATTTCTCAAATAAGTAGAGAAATGAGCTAAATTTATGTGTCCTGAAGTTGATCAATGTTAAAAGGATACGAACAGTCATTTTTCAGATAAAGAAATCCAAGCTATTAATGGTCACGTGGGAAAAATGGTCCCAAACCACTAATAATTCAAGAAACACAAATGAAAATCACTCTTAGGTACCACCTCAAACCCATGAGATTTGTTAAAAGAAAAGAAAAAATGACAAAGGCTATTTGGGATGTGGGAAAGGAGGTACGTACGTAAAGCACTATTGGTGGAATTGTGAATTAGTCCAATCAGTCTGGACAAGGACTTAGAAGTATAGCTACAGGGCTATAAAAGCTTGTAGACCCTTGACCTAGCAACAATGCTTTTTGGTCTATTTCACAAATAGGTGAAAGGAAAAAAAAGATTCATATGTACAAAAATATTTCTAGCAGCTCTTTTTGTGGTGGCAAAGAATTGGAAACTGAGGGAATACTTATCAGTTAGGGATCAGCTGAATAATTTATGGTATAAGGATGTGAAATCTTATTGTGGCATAAGAAATGAAGGGATTTGTTTAAAAAAAAAAAAGGTTGGTAGGGCTTATATGAACTGATGCAATTTGAAGAATCAACCAGTAGAACCAGGAGAAAAATGTTCACAACAACAGCAATATTGTAACAGTGATCAACTGTGAAACTTAACTGATCAATAAAATGATCTACCCCATCTCCAAATGACTCATGATGAAAATAGAATCTACATGAGGATAGTGAACCAATAACCTCAAAGTATAGATTTAATCTTTTCCCCCTAATATTTCTTGCTCTTTTTCAGAAAAATGATTAATTCCGAAATGTTCTGTATGACTTCCTATGTTTAATGTATAGTATATTTCTTACCATTTGAATGAGTAGATGTAGGGACAAAGGGAGGAATGGAATTTGTAACTGAAAATAAAAAAGAAAATAACTTTTAAAAAGAAAATGAGTGCTGTAACTTTGTGTTTTAATAATCAGACAGCTCTAACTACAGGGAGAGGCCTTACTCATCACTCCTACAACAAAACAAACAACAAAACCCAACCCCAAACTGGAGAGCCATCTGATGGAATTTTGGTGTAGACAAACATCTCCTACTGCATACCAGATTAGCTCTAAATGGATACCTGACTTAGACTAAAAGGTCACTTCAAATTAATTATAGGAAGCATCACTAAGATACATTTTGCAGTTATGGGTTCCTCACCAAACAAGGGATAGGAAGGATCACAGAAAATTAAATGGGATATTTTCATCATGTAGTATATCTAATGCATCTTAATTCTCAAGGGTAGCTATTGACTGAGAAAAAGATGTGCAGCAAGTTTCCCTGATAAAAACGTCATATCCAAGGTATATAAAGAGTGGTTACAGATTTACAAAAACAAGCCATCCCCCCAATAGAGTTAGGATCACAAGCTGGGAATAGGCAGTTTTCAAAAGAAGAAATAGAAATGATCAAAAATCACATGGGAAAATGCTCCACATCTGTTACCACTACAGCAAACCAATAATAATTATAAAGCTTATCAGATTGGTAAAGGTGATAATGAAATGAAAATAACAAATGTTGGAAGGAATTTATTTTGCTTGACTGCACATTTGTAATGAAAGTCTTTTTACTTTCTTTTTCACCTGTGGGATTGTAGGTAAGATGGGGAGAAATAAATGTTTATTTAAAAATAATGTTAAGTTTAAAAAAGCCTAAGAAACGTGCTCAAAACCACTAATAATAACACAAATGTAGATTAAGCCATAGGTGAGGTTCCATCTGTCACTCATGGAAACTGGCAATGTTAACAAGAATAGGAAGGGCTGGGGGAAAATAGGCAGATGAATCAATTCCTTTAGAGAAGGTGTGATGCTCCCAGTCACCACTAGAGGACATATTCCACTAAATTAAAGAAAGGAAAAGGACTGAAATGTATGGAAAGATTTCTTACAGCTCCTATAGGAATGACAACTGGGAGCCAACATGTCATGCCCTATAATAGGGTGGCAGCTGAAGGAAGGCTGGTATGTAAATGGATTTGAACACAAATACGCCGTAAAACAAAATTCCATTGAAACCTGGCAAGTGAATGGCTGCAGAGTGAGGTCAGTAGCATCAAGGGAGTAATTGGTAACAATAGCAACGTTGTAAAGACCCCCAACTTGGGAAGATCTCACAACTCTGACGACTGTAATGACTATTCCAGACGACTCTGCACTACCTGCCTCCTGACAGGGAGAGATGATGGATTCAACACATTGAATAGAGTAATTGTGATGGCTTTCTTTTGTTGCTCTCTGCAAGTGTATGGAGCAGCTCTCACTGAAGGGGAGGCGGCCCCCATTATGAGGAAGCTCTGTGTGATGCCATCTGTGATCATGGATCTGGATTGGATCTGATTTTGTCCTAAAATGGAATTCTAACCTGGTCTCATTTTAAGTGAGATGTGTTCTGCTATTAGGGCAAGTGTGATGTCTGCCCCTCTATAGCTGATTTGGCAAAGGAGAGAGCTGGAAAAGAGGTGTGCCTTCTTCCTCAAGTCTCTGTGAAGCTACTCAGACAAGGGCATCAGGACAATTTGAAAGTGACATATTGAATTTTTTAGTATTTTAAAATCAAGTAATAAATACAATTTCAAATGTAACCCTCTTTTCTTGTTTATCTTATAGGTATGGGTGTACACATACATACATGTGCATACACACATTAAATATGCTCATTTTATTTCATGGTTGTGAATTTTAAAATGTAAAATCTACTTGATAGCTTTCTTGAAGGCATTCTTCCTATTTCTTGAATATAATGACCTCTATTGTTATTTTTGATGTAACATTTGATATAGCTAGAGATAAGAAACATAAGAAAGGCTCTAGAATTTAGGGGCACGTGGAAAGGCTGAAATTCACTGAACAACAACACATTTGAACACTACTGAAAAAGATGGAACATCAAAAAGTCTGGGTGAGTTCTCTCCAGTCAGATTGGCTAAGATGACAAAACAGGAAAATGATAAATGCTGGAGAGGATGTGGACAAATTGGAACACTAATACATTGCTGGTGGAGTTGTGCACTTATCCAACCATTCTGGAGAGCAATCTGGAATTATGCCCAAAGGGCTATAGATAATTTCATACCCTTTGACCCAGCCATACCACTTCTAGGGTTGTATCCCAAAGAGATCATAGAAGTGGAAGACCCAAATGTACAAAAATATTGATAGCAGCCCTTTTTGTGGTTGCAAAGAATTGGAAACTAAAGGGGTGCCCATCAATTGAGGAATGGCTAAACAAGTTGTGGTATATGAATGTAATGGAATATTATTGTGCTATAAGAAACGAGGAGGTGATGGATTTCATAATTACCTGGAGAGACTTATACAAACTGATGCTGAGCGAGAAGAGTAGAATCAGAAGAAATTTGTATACAATCACAGACATACCATATCTGTGATGACCAGCTATGACAGACTGGACTCTTTTCAGCAATGCAGTGATATAAGTCAATCCTGAAAGACTCATGAAGGAGAGAAATGCGACATCCAGAGATATAACTAGAAAGACCTGAACCTGAATCCTGATGGAAGCAAACTAAATGATCTTTTTCTTTTCATTGTTTGGTTTTATTTCTTCTTTACTGTCTTTCATCCCACCTAGTATAATACGCCTTTGTAATTGGAATGTCTAATATGAATGTATTTGCAGATCCTATACTGGACTATATGCTATCGTGGGGGGAGGGAAGTAAAGGAAATTTGAAAATCAAGGAACTATGGAATTGAATCTTGTTAACTGAAACTAAACTAATAAATTAATTTAAAAAAAAAAGTCTGGGTGAGGCAGTGGTCCCATGGACAGAGCACTGTCCCAGAGGGGGGAAGACCTGAGTTGAGATCTGACCTCACACACTTAGTGGCTGTGTGACCCTGGGCAAGTCACTTAACCCTGTTTGCCTCAGTTTCCTTATCAGTAAAATGAGTTGGAGAAGGAAGTGACAAAACACTTCTCTAATATTTTGGCCAAGAAAACCCCAGACGGGTTTATGAGGAGTCAGACAGGACTGAAAACAGTTCAACAATAACAACAATAGGCTTCCTGGTGAAGGTGGGCTCTTAGCTGAGACAGGAAGGAAGCCAGGAGGCTGAGATGAGGGAGAGATTCCTAGGCATGAGGGGATGGCCAGAGAAAATGCCAGGAGATGGGAGATGGAGGACATTGTGTGAGGAACAGCCAGAAGGGCAGAGTCACTGCTAGGGGGCTGATCTAAGGTATAAAAGGACTAGAAAGGTAGAGGGGATCTTTAGAGAGCTCTGGATGTCAAACAGAAGATTTGTGTTTGCTCCTGGGCTCAATAGGGGGCCAGTGTCATTTGTTGAATTAGGGGGTGAACCTGTTTTGCAGCTCAGTGAAGGATGGGCTGGAGTGGGGAGAGGCTGGAGGCAGGCAGCCCCACCATTGCCCTGGTCCAGATGTGAGGTGATGAGGGTGTGCCCCAGGGTGGGGGCTGAGTCAGAGGAGGGAAGGGGATATTGGAGAGATGCTGCTGAGGGGGAGTCAACAGGCTTGGACAACACCTTTGATGTTGGGGGGGAGGCAGCCAGAGAGAAGTGAGGGAGGAGTTAAGCAGGACACCTAGGATGACTGGGGGTGGGGTGGTGGTAACAGGGAAGTTCAGAAGAGGGGAGGGGTGGGGGGGAAAGATATTGAGTTCAGTCTTGGCCATGTTGAGTTTATGATGGCTACAGGAGTCCAGCTGGAGATGTCCAAGAGGCACCAAAGAGATTGAGCCTGGAGGTCAGTAGGTGGAAGAGCTGGATAAGGAGACCTGAGGAGATCCCCAGGTGCAGAAGAGGGAGAAGGGACCCAGAGAAGAGCTGGGCGGGGCATCCCTGGGCACAGAGTCAGGGGGTGTGGACAGGATGAGGATCAGGCAGAGGACCTGGAGAAGGATGGGCCAGATGGGGAGAACTGGGAGAGAGGAGGGGATGGACAGTCATAGACTGCCCAGAGAGAAAGAAGGGCGAGGACCTGGCCATGGTGAGCCCTTAGAGACCTGGGACAGCCCCAAGAATGCTCTGCCCTCTCCCTGGAGGACTCACCTCAGGTCCCCCTCCTGAAGGTCCTTCTCTGTTACCCTAGCTATTGATGCCCTTCCCCAGGTAACCTCCTGCCCTGTCTCTCTAGACACACAGACACAGACAAACCCCATTTGCATGAGGTGTTCCTCCTCACAATGGGATCTCCTGAGCCTAAGAAATCTGGGCTCCCCTTTTGGCATCCCTTTAGCCTTGCCTAGAACCCGCACACATGGCCGCATGTGGGGGAATTCGGGGGGCTCTGGGAGCCTGGGGCCTCCAGATGTCCGGGTCCCGTGGGGGGTGGGGGAGTATCTCTAGACTTCCGCCTCTCCCTCTCCCCCTCCCCCACGGCCCGCCGATCCGCAGCCCTCAGCCTGACACGCGGGGGTCACAACGTCAGAGGGGGCTAGAGGGGAAAGGGGAGGAAGCGGAAGTGGAGAGCGAGGTGCGAGGCCTTCTGGGAAATGCAGTCCTGGGGGCGCGCATGCTCAGAAGCAATGCTCTCTCTCTCTCTCCCCCTCCCTCCCTCCTTCCCCCCTCTCTCTCTCTGTCTCTCTCTGTCTCTGTCTCTCTCTCTGTCTGTCTCTCTCTCTCCCCGTCTCTCTCCCTCTCTCTCTGTCTCTGTCTCTCTCTGTCTCTCTGTCTGTCTGTCTGTCTCTCTCTCTCTCCCCCCGTCTCTCTCCTCTCTCTCTGTCTCTGTCTCTCTCTCTGTCTCTCCCCCTCTCTCTCTCTGTCTCTCTGTGTCTCCCTCCCTCCCTCCCTCCCTCTCTCCCTGGGGGAGGCCTTATTTGATGTATCTTGGAGCATTAAGGTCGGAGGAAGCTCAGACAGCTAGCTCGGATGTAGGAGGGAGCACGGTCCCCTCAGATAAACAGCCTGAAACTTTTGCCTCAGATGATTATATAAAGCCGACACCAAAAAGTTCTTGTCCTCAGAGATAAACCAGAGGCAAAAAACAAAGAAGGGACAAGCCAGCCCCTTCTGAAAAAGCTGTTCCTGAGAAAGTCCATCAGAGCACAAGCCTCCTGAGCAGGAAACAAGACCCTCTTTAAGGTTGTAAGCGGTGTCGCCCTCATTGGGTTAAAGGAGCCAGACAAGGCGTGATACAAAATTGCAACCTTTATTTGTTATTCCCTTAAGGCCAAGCCATTACTTGTTCAAGGAGTGCAATGCTGGTGCTGAGGAAGAGGATGACAGCTTAAGTACACTTTAGGATCATCCCAATACAGGGGGGCTGAGTCACACAAATTCATGAACCCCATAACGCTTTAACCATTGTATGAGAAAGGAATTTTCTTATTTGAATAAATGGTAAATACAATAAAACGAGACATGACAAAGTATCGCTTGAAATTACGATTCAGACCATCTGTGTTTTCTTTACCTTTAACACTCCATAAAGCGGTATTGTTGCACCCAGCTCCACTCTGCCCTTCCCTCTTTGATTTGTCACTTTGCCCTTCCCCAAAGTCAGACACAAATCCACTCACCCTTTCCTTGTTGTAAAACAGGCAGCCCAACCTTTCCTTCATTGATTTGTAAAACAGAGAACTCCACCTTGCTTAATCTGTAAACCGGCTGAACCCCCACCCCTTGCTTACCCTTGATTAATCTGTGGGTGGGAGTCCCAGCCTAGGGTTTTGCGCCAGCGGGGAAACTCAAATGTACACTGACCAATCATTGGAGTTTCAGCTTACATCACTATAATTTGAGTTTACTTAACATGGCTATGGAACCTCTATAAAACCTGTACTCTGCCCATACTAAGGTGCTGTCTGATTTGGGTGACCATGAACCCCAACAGTCCCGTGGTGTTCCAAGGTAATAAAATCCACTTTTTAAATTTAATCTTGGAGATCTTCTGTCTCGCTTTTATTAAGGTACAACAGTATATGCCCAGAAAATATCAAGATAATAAAAAGTCCCATTAGTCAAGTTAATGCCATGAGTTGAGGGTTTCATCCTGAAGGGCTGTGAAGCAGGCTTCTTCTGGTTGGCCTAAGGAGAAGGGTTCTCTGAGAGTGCGACAAAGCTGGGTGTTTGGAATTTATCATCTCTGGATATCTGTGTTCAACCCCACTCTCAGCCTTATCTGGGCTCTGGAGTGGCTGACTTAGAAAGAGATTTTTTTCGTAAAATGAAGCAGAGCAGTCTCTTTGATTGATTCAAACTTGGGCCAAAATATGGTATTAAATGATTGTTAGCAAGTACTCTATTTAAACTCGAGAAAAATCAATAAACTGGCATTGATGTAATTCTGCTCACCTAGCCCAACTCTTTTGTTTACTGTCCATCCTACAATGTCAGTTTCTGGCATCTTCCTCTCTCTCTCTCTCTCTCTCTCTCTCTCTCTCTCTGTCTCTCTCTCTCTCTCTCTGTCTATCTCTCTCTGTCTCTCTCCCCTTCCCTCCCTTCCTCTTTCTCCTTCCCTCTCTCTCTCCCTGGCTCTCCTTCCTCTCCTCCCCCTCTCTCTTCCTTCCCTTCCCCCCCACTTCTTTCCCACCTCTTCACACCTCCCCTCAAAGAATATGAGCAGTTTGGGAGCTTTCTGTGCACATCTCCACGTTGTTTTACAGAAAAGACAGGGCCAGGTCAGGGCCCCACAAACAGTGCAGTGTGTCTAACGCGCCTCAGGCCTGCCAATATTTATCATTTTCACTTTCTGCTCATCTTTACCAGTCTGAGAATCTTCATTACTAGTGACTTGGATAAGTGATTACAGTCGGGAAGTGTTGTTTTTATATAGTTGTTGTCGTTTCCAAAGAAACTCCTTTGAGGAAATGGTCTAAATCACCAAGAATTAGAGAATTGCAGATGAAACAGCTTTGAGACACTGCCTCTCCTGTCAGCCACCATGGAAGAGAAGGAGAATGTGGGAAAAGAGGACACTAACTGAACTGTGGCTGGACTGTGTCCCCCAGCTCTTCTGGGGGACAGTTTAGAACTCTGCCCAAAGGCCTATCAAACTGCTTCCTCTTCCACCCAGAAATGCCACTATTAGGTCTATAGACCTGGAGGACCTAGATGCCCTAATTTGAGAGAAGAGTGTGGGAGTGGGCAGAGTGGGGAGAAGGCCAGAGATTCTGTTCAGAAGGAGGTAGGTCTGAGTCCCAAAGTTGAGAAAAGGAGGGGGGTGAGGTGGAAGAGATTGTGGGAAGAGGCACTTTCAAAGGACGACCAGCCAGGTGGGTGGGGGAACCAAGAAATTCAAACCCTGGGCTGGAGTTTGGAGACCTGGGAGGAGTCTAGAGTAGAAAACAATTATTGTAGTGGCCAAGGCATTGCACGTGATTTAGGGCAGGGACTGGGGAAGAGAAGCCAGCAGGGTCTGAGGTGCTGGCTCTAGGAACCATAGGAGGGAAGGGAAGATCCTGGATTCTCAGCTGCACTGGGCAGGCGGGACTGGGGACTCTGTGGGGAGGACCCGCCCAGAAGCAGGAGCCCTCGGAGCTGATCAGGCTGCCCTCTTTATTTGGAGCTGGGATTACTCTGCTTTCCCTTGGAGCTGGGATCACTCTGCCTTCTTTTCCCGGAGCTGAAATTCTGCTTTCTCTTACAGCTGAGAGCCCTCTGCCTTCCGGAAGCCAGCTCTGCATGCAGGAACTCGGTAGGTCTGGGCTGAGGGGCTGCTGCCTGACTTTTCCTTTGTATCTCAGCCTCCCTGTCTGCTCTCATGCTGAGGGCCCTCCAGGACCACCAGGACCCCGCTTCCCCCTCTCCCCAAAGGCTGGCTCCCTGTCAAGGCTCCCCATCACATCCCAAATGAGCGCCATCCCCAGCTTTACCACTGGCTCACAGATACCCAACTGCCAGACCTCCCCCAGAGGGACCCAGAAGTATTGCCTTCAGCCTCCCCATCAGGACCCATGTGTCCTGTCTCCCTGCTCCCAGCTGCTGTTCAGAAATTCGCTTGTCCTGCCCACAGCCCTGGCTCCTTTTAGACACCCAGGAGTCCTGCCTCCTTGCCTCTGGATGGACATAGGACCCAGGTACCAAAGTTCCTGCCTGGCCTCCCTTAACTGGACAAGTGGGTATCTTACTGGCTCCCTATCAGATCCCAGGAACCCAGAGAAGCAGCTTCTAAACTTAATCTCCAAAAGGCCATCCCAGGAGTCCTTCCCAGCTCCTAGTTAGACGCCAGGACACAGTCACCCTGCCTTCTCAGGCTCAGCTGCCCTCCTGGAACACTTGGAACACTTCTGTCCCCTCCCCCAGCTTTATTACCCTGTCCTGCCCCCAGACCCTTCCTTCCTCCAGCCTCCTGCTTTGCTGCCCCCTCTATTTTCAGAGCCCCAAATCCCCTTCTGCTCCCCTGAACACAGGACAAGATTCTTTGTCCCACCTCAGGCCTCCCCTGTTTGTTCCTGGCAGCATCATATCATAGCCCTCCCTATTTTCACCCTTTTTAAGCTACCCTTCCTCCTAGATGAAGCAAGGAATCTGTTGTCTGCATTGTGTGTGTGTGTGTGTGTGTGTGTGTGTGTGTGTGTGTGTGTGTGTGTGTGACAGAGAGAGAGATTGACTTGGGGTGAGAGGCTGCAGACAGGGGAGTGGACCAACTGGAGGGAGAGTTTTGACTCAGGGGTCACTAAGGCTCTGATTTATCTCACCTCACCTGGGATCTCCAAGGCCCCTCTGCCTCCTGGGTCCCTGTAGAAAGGTGGGCAGGAGAGAAGGAGTAAGAGAGGGAGGGAAGGAGTCTTCCTGTTCAGAGCATCTTCATTTCCCAGCCTGATCTACCAGGTACCTCCCTGGGGGAGTCTCTGCCCTCAGGGCAGGGCCAGGGTCATGGTTAACTGCTGTGGGATCTCACTCTCTGTAAATCCCTGTAGGTCACCCTCCTGCCCAGGAAGAGGAGAGAAAGACATCCCCACCTCTGGGCTCCTTCTCCCTTCCCAGCTCAGCCTGCAGAGGACCAAGGCCTGGCCCAGGCAGGGAGCCTGGATCCAGAGGGAATGGCCCCTGGGAGCCATACGCCCCCAGCCCAGGTGAGTGCAGCCTGTGCAGAAATGACCCACATCAGCCAAGGAGGCCATTTGCACAGACAGGATTGTCTAAGGACCTGGCAGTCCTTCTTCCCTGTGAGTTGTTCCTTTACAGACTCTGGAATTGAATAGAGTAGTAACAACACTGCCCTGTTCCTCTTCTGCCTTTTGGACTGATTCATGGCCCTTGGGCATCCTGAGCTTCTTAGCTTCACCCTCATTACAAGTGACTGAGAAGGGCCATTATTCACTATTCCCTGTCTATAGGCATCATTTATGCCTCCCTACCCACCTCCCTTCCCACATAATCTCCCCCCATCTGGTTTCTTGGGGCCAAGCTCTCCCCTGTAGTGACTGAAGGTCAAGGGAAAGCCCTTCACTCTGAGTCTTGTCTGGACTGGCCTGGAGCAGAGGCCTGAAGGCTTCCCCAGCTCTTGTCCTTGACTGTGCTGTCCTCAGAGCAGAAATTGTCCTGGTTCTGCTCACTGACTCTGCCTGAGCTCACACAAGTCTTCCCAGGTCTCTCTGAATCCCTTCCCTTGACCATTTCTTGGGTCAAGTCAGCAAACATTTACAGGGGCCTTCCTCTGTGCCAGACACTGTTCAGAACTTCCTTGGATACAAAGGAAGGACAAACCAGTCCCTGCCCTCAAGGAGCTCCCAGTCTAATTGGAGAGACATCATGTCAGCTCTTTGCAGTGTAGACGGGAGGTGCTTTGAGAGGGAAGGTTCTAATGGTTTCAGGGACCAGGAAAAGCTTGTTTTCAGAGGGTAGATTTCAGCAGAGACTGGAAGGAAGCCAGGGGGCCCAGGTGAGGAGGGGGGACATTCCAAGCATGAGAGACAGCCATTGGGAAAGCAGAGTTGCGATGGAGGGCCTTGGTCAAGGATTGGCCAGGAGGCTAGTGTCCCTGTGTCAGAGAGGAGGTGGAGGAGAGGAAGGTGTAAGAAGACTGGAAAGGGGTTGTGGCCGGTCGTATTGTGTCTGCTACATGGCACCAGCCTTATAAATGTTGTCTTGTGGTTCTGTTGTAAGAATTGTCAGGGTCCTTTGTAGAAATGGCCTGAATAAGGCAGCTCAGGATGGGGCCTGACAGGTCCACTGTCCCAAGGGGCTCCACATCTGCCCCGATGCTGGGCTGACGTGATGGAGCACACTGGGATCCTCAGATCTGAGCCAGTCATCAGTGTCCTCAACAAGCTCTAGGCAGACAAATAGAATGTCATTGAAAGGGGGCAGGCACAACAGTTAAGAGGAGCTGCAAAGTCTCCTTCCTGTAGAAGGTGGGGTTTTCCTTGGGACTTGCTGCAAAGCCTGAGATCAGAAGAGGGGATTCTAGTGATGAGACAGCCAGAGAAAGTGCCCTGAGTAGAGATGAAGTGTCTCCTTCTGGAGCAGCAAGGAGGCCAGTGTCCTTGGGCCAGTGAGTAGGTGGCTGGAAATCAGGTGATGTCTAGGTCGTGATGGGCCTTGAGGGCAAGGGAATTTGTATTTGATCCTGGAGGTGGTAGGGAGCCCTGGAGTTCAAAGAGTAGAGGAGTCACATGATCAGACCTGCCCTTGAGTAAAATGTCTTTGTCCACCAAGTGGAGGACATGTTACAGTGGGGAGACTCCTGAGGCCAGCTGACCCAGCAGCAGGCTGAGCCAAGGGCCAGGGATGAGAGCCTGCACCCAGGTGGTTACAGAATCAGAGGGGGGGAAGGCACAATGCACAGGTCTTGGCATCAGATTAGACAAGAGGGGAGAGAAATGGGAGTTGAGAAAGCTATGTTGCCTGCTGGCGGCGGGATGCTGCCTTTAACAGTCAGCAGTAGGGTAATAAGTTCTCTTCTGCACAAGGTGAGTTCAGTCTAGCTACTGGACATCACACTGGCTGAGGTCTGACAGGGGCCTGGGAGCAGAGCTAGCTCAGGTAGAAGGGCTTCAGTTTTTAAAATAAAATAAGGGCAGGTACTGGGATGAGAAAGATTAGTCAATGGTCAGTCAATACTAAGCACCTACTGTATGCCAGGTCATGTGCTGGGGGCTGGAAATTCATATTAAACATGAAAGACAGTTACTGCCCTCACAGAGCATATACTCTGATGTGGGAAGGCACCATACAGAAGGAGGCTGAAAAGTGGAGAGGGATGGCAGAAGGTAGCAGACACTGGGGGACGGTGGAGAAGTCAATGAGAAATGCCAAAGTAGTGCAGCTGGGTGAGAAATGAGGAGGTGTTTGAGGGAGCTCTCCCCTGAAATGGAGGTTTGGGGTTTGTGGCCCCACCCTCTAGTCAGAGGCATTGGGCAGTGATGGCTGATGAGACATTACAGGGGTATGAGGTTACCCAATAGTAGATTCTCTGGTGCAGGGCAGAGGAGCCAGTCAAAGAAGTCCCAAAGCTGGTGCAGTCAGGTAGGGAGTGAGAGGCATGAGCTCGGCCTGCTCCTTGGCCTCAGCCCACACTGGTAAAGGAAGGATGTGGGGGATGGAGTAGGAGGAAAAAAAACTTGGCAGTTTCTGTTGGGAGTTACTTAGGGAATCAGTTTTCAGTCAGCAAAAGGACTGCCCTCTTCCAGTGGGAGGCTGGGCTGTGAATAAATGCTATGAAATGAACAGTGATTCAGGAGACTCTGGTTGAAAGAAAAGGTATGGAAATTCTTCAGAATCTCAGAAAGTGGGAAGAGATTGACTAATTCCTTAATTGTTCAGAAGAGAAAAAATAGATCTGATGTCAAATAGAGCATAAACCTATTGTTTAAAAGAAATCAAAATGATAAAAACAAAAGTAAAAAGCATTTTATCCGCATGATAGAGAATTGCTCCAATGTAATAAAAATTCTAAAAACAAAAGTGAGTCAGAACACTACACCATGACCCAGAAGATGGTCAGATTGCTAGCACACTGGCCATATGTGCTCTGCATTGAGCAGGCTGGAGAAATAAAGGACCTGTCCCAAGTATGGGTGTATTTTCTGGTCTGGTCAGCCCCTATGTTGTTCCTCAGTCTGCCTCAGCTCATTCTCTTGATTCTTGTTTTCCTAGTTTCCAGAGTTTGTTTAGAGGTATGTTTAGAGCCTTCATTTCTCATAAGGAAACTGGCGATGTCTTTCTCAGAAATCAGATCAAACCCCAATCTCCGTTAATTAAATATTAACTTTATTAATGAATGAATGACACCTTTGTTCCCCTTCTTATTCTAATTTCTATATACCTAAATATCAGAATTACTGAATATATGCCATATACAAATAAAAGCAAGCATAAAACAAAGGCATGGACTGTATTGGCCATGACGCATCATAAACCTCAATACAGTAGCTCTTTTGTCCATGGCTGTAAACAGTCTCATCTCGCTCAGTTATCAGTAATATAACTTAAGAATGTTTCTCCTCTTTTCTTTTTTCTTTTGTAATTTTTTTTAATTTTAAAGTTAATTACAAAATGAGAAAGAGAAAAAAACCATTGCCATGTGCACAACAGACCAGGAGAGGATTCAATATAAAGCAATGAATTTGCATTTCAATAAAATCTACATGACAAATGCTATACATCATGTCCAGAGCTGCCCAGCTAGTCTTTGCTTCCTCCTTGCTTTGCTTTTGTTCTCTGCTGTGCACTTTTTACTTTTTTCCCCCCCTTGCCCTCCCCCAAAGAAGGCTACAATTAAGTGTGGATATAGATGTGTGTGTGTGGACGTGTATGCATGTGCATGTGTGTACACGATGCACACGTGTGTGCACACATAGGCACCTATGCACATATACATATTTATAGATATACACATAGACACATGTGCGTATATGTGAGGCATGTTTCTCTGAAGGTGGGTAGAATCTTTTTTCCCAGGTCAAACTTTTTCCAGGTTTTCTAAACTGATGCTTTTCATTTCCTACATCACACACTTTTCTAACCCAGTCACATCTATCTGAGAGATTATCTATGGAAGTTTTGTTCCCCAAATTTTCTGCATTCCCTCTATTCTTGCCTACATAGATATTATTTCTGCAAGAAATTTTTAATTTAAAATAATTGAAATCATTCTTTTTATGCAACACTCTTACCTCATGCTACAGTGTAAGGTCTGATATTGTTGAATCTCCCTCTTTTACGTCTTTTTGTCCCTGGTTTCTTTGAAATTCCTCACCTTTTGTTCTTCTGAATGAACTTTGTTATTTTCTCTAACAAAGTAATAATTTTTTAGTAATTTAATTGGGATGGCTTTAGATAAAGAGATTAGTTAGCTAACACTGTCGTTTAAAACATTATATGGGCTTTACCTACCCATGAACAATACATATTACTTCAGTTATTTTGGTCTGAGTTTATTTGTATAAAGAGTGTTTTATGTTGATGTTCATAGAGTTCCTGTGTCTGTTTTGGCAGGTGTTCGCTCAGCTGTCTTATGCTATCTAGTCATTTTAAATGTCTAAAATAATATTGAGCAATTTCTCTTTCACTTTTGATTAAATCTATTTTAACTTTAATTTTGTTTATAATTGCGAGAACTATCCCTACTTTTTCTACATACTAAATTCTACTCCTGCCCTTTATTTTTTCTTTGTTGTGTAGCTTTATTTTTATTCTTTGAGGAAAGCAACATTTTGTTGAATTCAGATTTTTAATCTGCTGTCTGTTTCTGTTTTATGGGTAGATTCATCCCATTCACATTCTATGCTGTAGTCACTTGTGTAATTTCCTCCTTCCTGTTTTTCTTCACTATCCTTTTCACCCTGTTTACCCCAGCCTTCATTCCTCTGCGTTACTTCTTTCTCCCTTGCCCTCCTATACCTTTATCTGGCAACCTCTCTAAGAGACCCTCCCTTATCCTTTCCTAGCCACCCTATGCCCTTGCCATCTTATTTCTTTCTTATATTATTTTTCCTTGACCTCTTCTCCAGATTGGTTGTTTTGGTGATGAGGTGTCTTACATTCTCTTCTATTTGTTCAGTCTTTTGATTCTATTTTATGATTTCCATCTTTGCTAGGACACGTAACTTCTCCCATACGGAGAAGCAATTCTCAGTAACACATTTCTCAGTTTTATTCTAAGTGCATAGAAAAAGCTGTTCTCAGTATTCCACTGGGCTTTTCATGACTGTGATTCTAAGTTTTGACTATGACACTCATCAAAGCTATGACCTTTGGGAAAATCCCCTCTTTGTGCTTCTGTTTCCTCCTGCAAATTGATGTGGATTGAACTAGATGAATTCTGAAGTCTCTTTCAGTTCTAAGTCCTATAATTGTTGATGGTGTAGGAGCTGGTGACATTCCAGGACGTGGCTGTGGACTTCACCCCAGAGGAGTGGGGCCTCTTGGACTATCCTCAGAAAGAGCTGTACAAGGAGGTCATGCTGGAGAATGCCCAGAACCTGCTCTCCCTGGGTAAGGACCATTTCCTCTGGTAACTCTGAATCCACTGTCAAAGAGACTGTCTTCATTTGTTCCCTAGTGTGCAGGGTTTCTAGCATTTATCAATGATTAGAAAGGCCAAAGTGTTAATCTCCTGTGTGGAAGAGACAGGGTCCTCCTGAGTGCTGCCTGGTTATCCTGAAAAAGGCTTTGTAGTGTGTGATAGGGAGTTGGGGTGTCCTTTGTTGCTCTTCATCATCTTCTTTTCTTTGTTCCCATGCCCAGGGCTGCCAGTTCCCAGAGAAGGTTTGCTCTCCCATTGTGAGCAAGGGGAAGCACAGTGGAAGCTAGAGGGAGAGGGCCCAACCACCTTTTGTCCAGGTGAGTGAGGGGAAAGCAGCTGTATGAGGGCTCCTATCACAGAGGGAGCTATATGACCCAGTGAAGGGAGTGCTAGACTTGGGTGCAGGATGACCTTGACTTTTACAGAGACTTTTTAGCAGTGGGATCCTAGGCAATCACTGAACCTCTGAACCTCAGTTTCCCCAAGGGGTTGGACAACATGGCCTTTCACTTCCCTTACACTGATAAAGCTATGATTGCCATGGGCTGCTCAGTATCCAGCAATTAGCATGATTTGGAGACGTGAATAAGAAATGACCAGGCTATGTGGGTAGTTCAAGGAAGAATGATGAACTCCATTTATTGATTCTTAGGACAAGGTTCTTATAGAGCAATGAGACAAAGGAAGGGGACTCAAGTTTTCTAATCATTACCGTAGCCTGTTGTATCCTGCAGGTGACACAGATTAGATAATTTGATAAGAATTTGTTATCTAGGAGACTAAAGTCTTAGGGTAAGACCTTTGATCTAGGTCTCAGGTACCTGCTAATGCAGCCATAGTCATAAACGGATACAATTGAGAGGAAACTTCAAAGCCAAAGCTGCAATCCTCTAAAGACATCACGTTTAGAGCTGGCCACCCAAAGATACTGAGTACAGAATCAGATATTTTGGCTCTCAATAACTAAAATCTTGCGGTATAGCCTATTGATCTCAGAACTCAAGTAACATCCTTATAAGTGTAACTCATAACAAAGAACTCGGGAGCTAACTTGACAAAAAGTCACATCTCAGAGATTCTTGTTTTAAAGTCCACTGTTAGGATTTAATATCTGAGTTTTGAACCAGGCTTCTTTGGCTCCCCACATATGATCCTATAAGATCCATTGTTTGGGACTTCAGGTCATGGAGCTCTCTTGAAGGTATCCGGAAAGGGCCAGGGCTGTCTGGTGGAGGCTCTTTCCTGGGCCTTCTTCTAGTCTGCATGCTAGTCTACAAGCATTTAAGTATCTAGTATATGCCAGGCCTTGTGCTAAGTGCTGGGGATTCAAAAAATGGCAAGGGACATTCTCTGCTCTCACAGAGCTCATAGACTAGTGAGGCTAGCTCTAAAGTGATTCACTGCAACATGGAACTGTGGAAATGATCATAGGCCAGGCAAGACTGTCAAAGCAATCCCTTTATTGATACCATGAGCAAGGTTTTTATAGAGAAACAAGACAAAGAAGGTAACTATAGGTCACTAGGCTTTTCAGTACTGCTTTATTCAGTTTCAAGATGTCAGACACTGATGTCAAGTAGGCCTTGACGGTAATCGGTAATCGTGTCCTTGATGTTTCCATACACATGAATAGTATCTAAAAATGTATCAATATTCTTAAGGCAGCTAACACCTGGCTAGAATCCCAGAACAGGCCAGAGCCCTGGATCTCAGATATCAGGCAGGCTCTGATTCACAGCTGCATCACTATGAAACCTAGGAACTGGCTGTTACAGAATGTCCACATCACTAGAAAAGCAGGAGCAGACTTTCCAGGATCAGCCTGATTCCTGGATCAGATGTTTAGGCTCCCTGCAGACTACTGGGGAAGACACCATTCATAGAACAATGTAAAACATGTTCTGGACAGGATAAATTGGAGCTAGTCAAGGGAGGCAGGCACTTAGATTAAGGAGAACTGGAAAAGCCTTATTGTGGAAGGTGGGCTTGAGCTGGGGCTTCATAGCAGCCAAGGGGAGCATTCTAGGCATGAGGGGCAACGAGGTATAAAGCCAAGCACCAGCATCTTTCCAGAGGACTGATGCTGTGAACAGGTTTAAGGTTCTGATCACACAGTATAGTAAACACTCTATTTAGTAATAAACTAAGACAAAACATTCACAGAAACCCAAGTACAGCATTCAAAATGTTATAACAGCAAGTTTTCACCAAAGTGGGAACATAGTTTTAAACAAAAGATACCATTCAGCAAGTCCTTAACTCAGTCGTCCTTAAGGAGAGGCCTCCCTAAGGGACACAAAGTACAAAGGTCAAAGTTCTCCACCCCTAGGTCACAGTAAATTATAATCTCAGTCAGCATTAAGTACCCAAGGAGAGGTCTTTTCATCTTGACTTAAGACTGGTTCTCAGATTCCATGTTTCCTCTTCCATGGTCCCAGCTCCTACCTGAATCTACCCAACTGTCACCTGGGTTCAAAGGTAGGCAGCTCTCAACTCCTCATCCAGCTCCTCCTCCAGCTCCTTGTCCAGTTCCCCTCAAGTCCTTCACAGGACTTTCTGTTTCTGGGAAGACAAAGCTTAACAAAGCCACAATAACATTCATGCACATTTCTGGTACCATCATCAATTCACTGTCTGCCTGTGAAATCAACACAGACCCACAAACAAGGTTCGGGAAGTCAACACAAATCATCAGTAAAGTCCAAGGACCTCTGAAACCCTCCTCCAGGACTTCTGTAAACAGATAACCAGGAAATCCTCTTTCAGGGCTTCCAGAAAGGTCCCAGGGCTTCATACAAAGTATCACAAACAAACATCAACAAAGACAGAATAGCCAAACACAGAGTGCTGGGAAACCATAACTTTTCTCCTCAACTCTAATAATAGAAAGTTCTTTTCTCATTTCTACTCTCTCTTTGCTTGGGCTTCTCCTTATGTATAATCATTAGCTCCTCCCCTTCCTGTGGCATCAACAACAGGGGTTCACAAGTTCTGGGGTTCGCGATTTCTTGTTTCTTAACAAAGACTTGATATAATCATGGGCAAGGCTTAAAAGAAACTTGAACTGAAACAAAGTATTAAGTACAACAGGGAAAGCCCGTGGAGATGGGAGCTGGTTTCTCCTGTTCAAAGAATAGAAAGGAGGCCTTTGCTACTGGATTATAGCAAATGTGGAGGGAGAGTAAAATGAAAAAACACTGGAAAGGGAGGAGAGTGGCCGCTGATGAAGGCCTCTAAGAGCCCAGCACAGGCTTTGATATTTGATCCTGCTGCCAGGGAGCCCCTGCGGTTTGCAGAGGCAGTGAGCTTCCATGAGCTAATGGAGTTCAGATGTGAGCTCTCAGAAGCTGAATTGGACAGTTGGGTAGTGCATTGTCTGGTCTAAGGAGAGACTTGAGGCAGTGAGTCCAAACAGTGGGCTTTTGCAATGTGTCAGGTGAGAGGTAATTGGGGCCTGAAATTGGCTGTGTTGGGAGATGGGGGTGTATGAGACATGTTACAAAAGTAGAATCAAGAAGACTTTCCAGAGGACTGAATGTGGGGGGTACAGGTGGTGTTGGTCTGTGAGATGATGATGAGTGGATGACACCTCTTTAATCAAACCAGGGAATGGGGGGGGGGTGACCTGGATAATATTAGGAAAGTAGGAAGATGGGGGAAAGATACTGAATTTAGTTTAGGACATGGTAAGAGAAGAAGCCAAAGAGAGGAGTGTCACCAAAACCTAGAGAGGAGAGAGGGGTCAGAAGTGTGGAAAGGTCAAGAAGAACAAGGATTTTGATTTAACAATCAGGAGGTCATTGGTAACTTTGGAGAAGGGAGTTTGAGTGGAAGACTGAAGTTGGGAGCCAGACTGCAGAGTTTTGTAGAAAGTAAGTGTAAAAGAGTTGGAGACCTCAAGTGTAGATGGCCACCTCTAGGTGTTTAGCCATGAAAGGGAAGAGAGATATAGGATAATACCCTGGGTAAATATCAAGTTGTTTCAGTGAAATATTAGGCCAGATTCTCAGCTAAGAGGGTGGGTGAAGGTGAGAAAGCCAAAAGAGAAGGTTGTGGAGGAATGAAAACATTTGAAAAGCTGCTATTATAAGTGGCATAGGGAGTCAGGGAATTGTCAGAGGCTTGACTTGCCATAGTGGAGGCCCAGTTAGCATGATGTTACTTAAATTGGTAGTGGATCCAGGCAACCGGGTTCCATGATTTTTTCTCCATTCAGTGACAAGTGAGGAGTGAAGCCTGGTGTCTGACCTAAGAGTAATCCAAGGCTGAGGCTTGCCTAAGTCATCACCCCAAGTGCCTTTCCATATCTTTACTGTCCAGTCCTTGTCTCCATTCTTGGAGAATCATTTGCCATTTTCATGTAGGTTTAGGGACATAGGAACTAGAGGCTCCCAGGGAGTCCCTAGCAGGAGACCCTCCAGCAACCTTTGTTATCTGCAGTATTTGTTCTGATCAAGTGCCATCCATAGGTACCATCCATCAGGTTCTGGAAAAAAGTAACCACTTGTGAATCATAAGGTGAAAGAAGGAGACAGAAAACAAGTTTGAGTCCAAAACCTTCATATGACTACTGAAGAGAGACTAGATTCTAGGGACTGAGGTAGAAGTTAGGGCTCTGTATTAGTCCTGGGCCCAGAAAGTCAAACTAGAAATAGTGACTATTATGTTCTAGAAGTGTATGGGTGTTCAAGGAGGAACCACACCTGCTTTCCAGGTCCTTTCCAGGGTAGTTCATCCCCTTTGTTGTCTCCCTGGCACTGAAGTCTCCTCTGTGGCTCCAAGAAGCTATAGCATGTACAATGGCCATTCCCTGTTAAACTGTCTTGGCAGTTTAATATGATCAATGAATGAATTTGAAAAACATTATATTCCTGATTATGGCACTCTGGGTCTCAGATGACCAAAGGGCTTCAGGTTTGTTATTGAGTTAATGGGTGTCTTCCTCACTCATGTGACAACTTCCCTCTGTGGAATGAGCCAATGGGAATAATTTGTCCCCACGGCCATGAAGGTGGCTGAAGCCAGCACTGTGGAGTGCTTTGAGGTTGGTCAGACATTGACAACACCAAGGCCATTCAGTGGATCCTGAGCCATTGCCAGCCATCTTCTGTCCTGCCAATGGATCTTGATGACTTTGGAAGAGAGTGAGGCTGATGACTTTGAACAGCTCTGCCTCCCTTAAATACAACTGACAGACTAATCAAGACATCGCCCTGTGCTGTTTCTGCTCCTCTTTAGAAACAAAGGAGGAAACAACAGCCTTATTCTTGGCATTCTGCTCATCTCTGGGGACTTAAAGTTTTTTATAGGACTGTTCTCATACTATTCATTTGGCATTAACTTGCACTTGTACAGAAATGCCTCTAAAATGATATTACAGATTTGCTAAGTGTCCTACTTCCACAGCACACTTGTTTCAACTGCTGCTTACAAAGTGGTCTGTATACACTCTTCCAAATAGAAACAAGTGAATGTACAATAATAAAATAGCTTTTCTTTAAAAAAAAAAAAACAAAATGCAGTGGATAAAGTCACTGGTTAACTATGGTGAGAGCATGCCCAGTCACAGGGTTTTAGTTTTAATCTTAGCTTGCAAGGATGTTGGTCAGGGCACTCAGCCATCTGAGCTCATGACCAGAGTTGTAGAGGTAATGAGAATCCTGGGCTTGCCTGAGTTGCAGGTTTGTGGTGAGGATCCAGTGTTAATGCATGTGAAGCTTTTTGGATGTTAAACCATCCTGGGGATGTGAACTAATGGCATTTTCAAATGATTGCTAGATACTGCCCATTTAAGTTAATTAATTAAGATCCTTCTCTTTCCCTAGGAAATAGATAGTAAATCAGTTAACTTTGTGTGAATGGAGGGAAGAGGATATACTTGTGTTTATGTGTATGCATTCTATAAATGTTTGTTGCTTTTTCCTTCAGATGGAGAGATGAGGCTTGAAATGAGGGAGCCTATGGCCAAGCTGGGCATGTCTGTGGAGCAGAGATTCATGAATGATGGTCATTGCAACCTTAATTTGAGAGAGATCTGTGAGTCTGATATCAAGAGAAAGAAAAAACAAAAGAGTCACTGTGAACCTGATGAAGATGGAAAGAGTTTCAGGCAATATTCAGCCCTAATTCACCATAAGAAAAGGACCTCAGGGAATGGCTGCTCTCAGGATAGTAAACATAGGGAATGCTTTACTGAACAGAGGGAGCTTGCTGTGTCTCATGAGAAGCCTTCAGAAATGCAAACCTATCAATATTCACAATATGAGATGGCCTTCAGCTTGAATTCAGACCTAATGAGACATCAGAAAAGTCATACTGGAGAAATGCTTTCTTTATATAAGGAAGGTGAGAAGGCCTTCAGCCATAATTCAAAGCTCATTGATCACAGTGGGAAGAAAGATTATGAATGTGAAGAATGTGGTAAAGCTTTCAAGGGACAGTCATCACTTATTTCCCATAAGAGGATTCATACTAGAGAGAAAGCTCATGAGTGTCATGAATATGCTTTCAGTGAAAACTCATCCATTATTGTACATCAGAGAATCCACACTGGAGAGAAACCTTCTAACTGTAATCAGTGTGGAAAGACTTTCAGACACAGTTCCAGTATGGCTAAACATCAGAGATTATACACTGGAGAAAAACCTTATCAATGTTACCATTGTGGAAAAACTTTCAAACAGAGCTTTGGTTTTGCTGAACATCAAAACATCAACTCTGGAGAGAAACCATATAACTGTAATCAGTGTGGAAAGGCTTTCAGATGCAAGTCTAATCTCACTCTGCACCAGAGAATCCATACTGGAGAGAAACCTTATAAATGTAATCAGTGTGGAAAGGCTTTTAGACAGAGCTCTGGTTTTGCTGAACATCAAAAAATCCACACTGGAGAGAAACCATATAAATGTAATCAGTGTGGAAAGGCTTTTAGACAGAGCTCTGGTTTTGCTGAACATCAAAAAATCCACACTGGAGAGAAACCATATGAATGTAATCAGTGTGGAAAGGCTTTTAGATGTAGCTCTAATCTTGTTCTACATCAGAGAATCCACACTGGAGAGAAACCTTATAACTGTATGCAATGTGGAAAGACTTTTAGATGTAGCTCTCATCTTGTTCTACATCAGAGAATCCACACTGGAGAGAAACCTTATGAGTGTAATCTATGTGGAAAGGCTTTCAGATGCAGCTCCAATCTGGGTAAACATCAGAAAATGCACACTGGAGAGAAGCCTTATGACTGTAATCTATGTGGAAAGACTTTTAGACACAGCTTTAGTCTTATTCTACATCACAGAACCCACACTGGAGAGAAACCTCATCAGTGTCATGAATGTGGGAAATCTTTTAGGGACCCTTCAACTCTTATTGTGCACCAAAGAATCCACAATGGAGAGAAACCTTATGAATGTAATGTATGTGGTAAAACCTTCCGGCAACAGTCATCCCTTATTTCCCACAGGAGAATTCATACTAGACAGGGACCTTATCAGTGTAATGAATGAGGAAAGGCATTATTTAGGTGGATTAGAAAGCTGCTTAAACATCAGAAAATTCCTCACGTCCATGAACAATCTCTTGCTTCACCACAGACCTAATTGGACAACCCAAATTTCGTACAGTTCATAATGCCCTATAAATGTAACTAAATTCTCCTTGAAATACTATTGTTTTTCAGTTCTCAGTAATTGTCCATATCATTCACATGCAGTAACTTCATCAGCTATTCCCCAATTGATTGACCCTCCCTTGTTTCCTGTTCTTTGTTGACACAAATAGTTCTTATAACAATATTTTAGTAACTGTTGGACATTTATTTCTATAATGATTTCTTTAGGCTAGGATACAATGTTCCTTTTGAAGTCACAAGACCCTAGGTCAAATCTAGTTTCTGAAACTTGGTGTGTGACCCTGGGTAAGTCACACAATCCACTACCTTAGTTTTCCCCATTTGTAGAGTGTGTGTACTAATAACATCTACCTCATAGGGTTAATGTGAGGGTCAAATGAGATTAAGCCTTTGTAAGCATTGAATCACTATTTAAATGCTAGCTGTTCTTACCCCCTAGGGTCATAAATCTCATGGTGGAGTCATTGGCTAAAGGTTGTGGACAGCTTAGTCACTTTTCCCATAATTCAAACTGATAATCAAACAATGTGGAGGTAGGCCCTGTGTTGCCATGATGTGGCATTGGGTTTAGAGTCAGGAAGATTCCAGTTCAGGTCCTGCCTCAGATGCTCCCTAACTGTATCCTTTTGGGTGAGGAACAACCTCTCTGTGCCTCAGTGTACCCCCCTCTATGAGCAAATTGCCCTCAGTGACTTCTGTGGTCTCCCAACTCTAAAGGCGTGTTCCTGTGAAAGTGTTCATATATCTATGTCCATAGCCTTTGCCAGGATTCCAGGAACTGAGGCCTAGCAGCACGGAATCTGAAACAACAGTGGAGACTATTTTGTAGCACTTAAAAATAGAAAGCTTGAAAAACTGAAGAGGTCAGGTGCATAACGTACAAAAGCCAATGGGGGTTGGAGCCAAGATGGCAGGGTGAGACCAGCATGCTTGCCTGGCTCTTAGAATAGCCCTCTCTTTAACACCTTAAACAGATGTGTCTCACACAATGCACACAAGAGACAAAAATCTCACTGAGTCATGTTTACAGCTCTATAGCTTAGGAAGACATAAAGAGGTCTGTGGACCCTGGGGTGGGGGATGTCTGAGAGCATGGTGCCATGGAGCTGGCATTAGCTAGTGGCTTTGGAGGTGACAGCTGAGCCAGAAGAACTGCACAAACTGGACCTTTGATCAGAGAGTGATGCTAGGGCACCTCTGAGCTATTACTGGGCACAGGATCAGAAGACCTTTGACAGCTCTGTCACCCGTTACCCTGTTCATGGTCAGTTTTAGGTGGAAAGGTTCAAGGTTGTGAGGTGTAATGGAAATGCAGATTTGAAGATCTTCCCTGCCCCTAGGCCCTTTGGTTGGCTTAAGAGACTTTGATTGACTTAAGTGACTCTGAGAACCTTCCTTGATTTGAAAATATACTCTGCCCCCTAATAGGCTGAATGTGGTCACATGGAGCCTGTGGTAGGAGGCTTGGTTTTCAGGAATGACCACACCTTGATGCTGTGTGATTGGGCAGTGGGTCAAGAGGGTGGTTACATTCTCTGAGCCAGGAGAAGACTATATAATCCCTGATTTGAGGCCTTGCTTTGGGGCTCACTTTGAGAAGTCTTGTATGATTTCACCAGATGAGGCTCTGGGCAGCCATTGAGAGCCCCCTGGCTTTGAAAACCCAGATGTTGATGCTTCCCTCTCTGGTAACTGTGATTTGGTATTGATAATGGTTGGACAGATTAGAAGCCTGTCTCATCTGTCTGTATACTCTGAAGTTCGGGGTGCTGACCTTTTCCCCCTGAACTAGGTAATATATGTTTGTTTGATTAAAGTAAGCTTGTTAACCCATTTTGAGTTTCTTTCCTTTTGAAAAGCAGATCTAAGAACCTGTGTTGGCAGTCACCCTGGGGATATTGGGGTGCTTGCTGCTACAAAATGGCAAGGAGTGATGGGATCTGCTGAGTAAAAGGAAAGTATGGGGCCTGGGATAATTGTTTCCCAGTTGTGGTAGCTGTGATTCTGTGGAGCCATGGAGTAGGAGAGAAGAATGGCCTGCATGCTGACTTCACTGAGCTGAGAGCAGGAATGGTGAGCTCCCTGCATGGAGACCTGTGGAGAAGCCAGGAGTGGCTGCCTTCTGCTGGAGGAGAAGGAACCCCGGAGTTTGGAATTCAGCCACAGGACAAGATAAGGACTGTGAGGCAAAGCAGGGGCACTGAATGTGTTTCCTTGCTGCATCCCACAGTTTGGGACCCAGGGTGAGGATGAACTTGTGACTATGGTGGGTGAGGTGAAGTGCCATGGACCCCCAAAGACCCCATCTTTGGTTTTGTTGCCCAGCTCCCTCTCTGGACTTGAAAGCAGGGGCTGGAGCAGTGTTATGGAAAGGACACCCCCCTCCTCCCAAGAGAACTTTATTTGGACTCTTGTTTTGAATTGATGTGATAATGTACTTTGTGTTTAAGGCCCAGTGGCCACTTTGGTAACTTTAAATGTACCTTGAAAATATGACCTAAGAGATGGTTAGTGCTAATTGAAATGTAAATTTTCTATGCTATGGGCATACTTAGTAAGACTTTACTGAATAAGTGACTTTGATTGTTATTGATAAGAGACTAATTGAGTTTATCAAGACTTTGCCCCAAGAGTGGAAGACTTTGACCTTGTACTTTGAAAACTGATGTGACTGAGTTAATTTAAGAGTGAGTATTTTTTGATTTTACCGATAAGTGACTGAGTTAATATTTGCCCCATGAGTGGAAGACTTGGACTTGTGTACTTTGAGATTATATTGTGATTTTCTTATGTACCTGGAAAACGTGACCTAAGAGATGTTTTAGTGCTAATTCAAATATAAATTGTGTATGCTATGGACATGAAAGATCTTGGGGCCGAATGTAATGGAAATGCAGATTTGGAGATCTTCCCTGCCCCTACGCCCTTTGATTGGCTTAAGAGACTTTGATTGACTCAAGTGACTCTGAAAACCTTCCTTGATTTGAAAATATACTCTGCCCCCTAATAGGCTGAATGTGGTCACATGGAGCCTGTGGTAGGAGGCTTGGTTTTCAGGAATGACCACACCTTGATGCTGTGTGATTGGGCAGTGGGTCAAGAGGGTGGTTACATTCTCTGAGCCAGGAGAAGACTATATAATCCCTGATTTGAGGCCTTGCTTTGGGGCTCACTTTGAGAAGTCTTGTATGATTTCACCAGATGAGGCTCTGGGCAGCCATTGAGAGCCCCCTGGCTTTGAAAACCCAGATGTAGATGCTTCCCTCTCTGGTAACTGTGATTTGGTATTGATAATGGTTGGACAGATTGGAAGCCTGTCTGATCTGTCTGTGTACTCTGAAGTTCGGGGTGCTGACCTTTTCCTCCTGAACTAGGTAATATATGTTTGTTTGATTAAAGTAAGCTTGTTAACCCATTTTGAGTTGCTTTCCTTTTGAAAAGCAGATCTAAGAACCTGTGTTGGCAGTCACCCTGGGGATATTGGGGTGCTTGCTGCTACATCAGGGGCCATTGGGGAAGGAAAAAGATGGGGGGAAAAGCTTGCCCCAATTTATTATTTGGCTATTAATGTGAAAGAGAAATAATCACTCTTCTCATTCTCCCATTTGATTCTGTTGAGAGGCACAGAGTCCTTAATGAATCACTAACTGATCTTACAAACACTTCAGCTGGGTTCCTACCTATGGGCTTTATAAGGGGAGACAATGTGAGGGGAAGTGGGAAAGATGCACAGGTGTTTTGACAAAATCAGAGGGGGCAGTCCCCTTTGATAAGTAGACCCTACAGATGAAAGACATAAAGGGAAACAGTAAACAGTAACAGAATCTTGCATGTCACAGATGTCTCTGTTTTTCTGGAAACATCTGGTGTGGTCCTGTGCTTTGCTTGTGGTCTCAGAGCGGTTCTTTTGTTCAGGTCACTTGTAGAAATTCTCTTCTCAGCTAAAATTTCCTACAAAACTGGTCTTAACATGATTTTAAATTTACTTTGACAATAACCAGGTCAGATAATTCAAGTTAGCTGAAGCCTTATATCTATTATTAGTAAATTAGATTTCCAATCTTTTAGACCAGAGCTTTTACATTTTTAGGTTGGCCAGTTGTCATGCTGATATATCTGTGTGTGTGTGTGTGTGTGTGTGTGTGTGTGTGTGTGTGTGTATTTGTGAAACTCAGAAACAGAAAATTAGAACCTAGTTTTTATACTTGGCATTATTCATTCCCCCATTAGGATGAGATTCCACTAAAGAATTACTAACCGAAAACTTTTTCTAAGAAAATGAACTCTAAATGAATTCATATGAAAGTTGCCAGATTAGCTTCAGTTGTAACAAAAGCTTCCGGAATGTGATAAATATATTAAGTAATTAATTTCAAAACAGTGCATATCTAGTAAGTTATTTATAATAAAAAATTTTCAACTTCTATCCATGTTTAAATGAATAACTCCTAACAAAAGGGGGTGTCTCTTTAAGGCATTTCCAAGGTAGATCACAAGCCTTTTTAGATAACTAATTGTGCTGATATTCCTTTTATTAATACAAAACTGCAACAGTTAAGATATTAACCTCACTAAATAACAGAATTATATCCTGATTTCCTAAGTCTTTGCCTCTTTTGTTTAATTTTCCCCATACCATTTTGAGAAATTAAGGGACCTTAACCTCTACAGGGACATACAACTAAAAACAGGCATCAAGGCTAAATACTTAATTAGTTGTTTGGAACATAGAAAAGACTAAGGGGAGAAGGCAAGGCAATTGAGGGTAAGTGACATGCCCAAGGTCACACAGCTAGTAAGTGTCAAGTGTCTGAGATGGCATTTGAACTCAGGTTCTCCTGACTCCAAGGCTGGTGATCTATTCACTGTGCCACCTAGCTGCCCCCCAAAAGCTCAGATCTTGTCCCTGAATCTCACTATAGTAAATCAGATGTAGTTCAGTATAAACCCAAAAGATAAAAATCTAATATTGTGTCCATACTGATCACATCACATGATTATAGAAATTTGCCATACAAGATGAGGGACACACGATGGGACTGATACTTCCCTAACTTCATGTCAGTTCCAAGTAAAAGCTATATAGACAGCCAATCTCATTGAGCCAGGCTTAAAGTTAGCCAGACTGGATAGTTTCCATTCAAAAGGAAATGTCATTCTGTAGAAGGCAAGTCAGGAAGATCCTGTCTCAGACCATGCCAACAGGCTTTGTCTCAGCCTTTCTCGTGAGAACTCCACCACTGCATGGATGACCACTGCCATCATGGCTCACTAACTTAATAGCATTGCTTGGTGATCATGCCCAGAGTCTGATTCAGAATATCAGTTAACGGTCCCAAAAGGTCTTAGAGAGTAAATTCCAATAATCAGAGCTTTGGGGGGACATAAGTGGAGGATTGCATATCTTAACTAACAAGTATTGACTATGATCTCATGTTAGTAAAAGTGGGAGATTCATCCTGGAAAATTATAATTTATCTTGATATAACTAGTACTCGTGGTACTTTTTCACGATGCTTTTTCATCCCTAGGGTCACATTACCCAAGTAATTTTGCTTTAAAGTGCTTAATAACGAACAACAAGTGACTTGGTATGGGATGTATAAATTCCATAATCCCCAATTTCATAGAGAGAACAGTTTATATGAAACACTGTAGTAAAGGCATTGTTCAGTCATTAAAAAATGTTCAAATGGACATGGGCATAGATTATGGCTCTCAGAATACTTTTAAACAGTGTGAACCTCTTTAAGGTGATTCTTAAATAGTTTGCATGCATTTCTACACATGTTCTAATCCCAGTTTAAATAACAAACTTAAGTAAAATCAGATTTCCTGTTAAGGTGAGCTAAGATTAACTCATAAATTACAACTCTTCACTAAAATAACAATGTACTGAAATCCTCTTAAAATGTAAACAAGAGGTTCTGGACTTTGAGAGCAGATTAGATGAGGGGATATCTTGTTGGACTGCTATTCTGGGATGGTGGGTAGGGGAAAATGGGGAAAAATTGTAACTCAAAATCTGGCAGAAATGAATGATGTAAACTAGAAGTTAATAAAGCATTTGTTTAAAAAAAAAAGAGGTTCTTGACTTTAACCTCACAACTTAATAGATTTATATCTTTGTTTCACAAGCTTCTTTACCTTTGTTTACAACAGTTTTCCAAATTAAAAGTGATACTCTCCTTTCTGTCCTGCTACTCTTCACCTTTTAGAATTTGCAAAGAGTTAACCCCTAATTTACCAATCAAGAGAGCTGTATTTCCCTTACACCAACATTACTTTTTCAGTGGTAATACAGTATACATTTTAAACACAAATTGCTGAATCCTAAAAGTGATTACATTTAAGATTATGATAGAAAGTCCTGATTAAAATGTTTTAAAAGACAAAACACGCATATTTCCCTAACATCAACTAAATGGGGTGGGGGGGGTGGGGCAAGACAGTTCCTTAGATTTAATTTAAATGTAATCTACAAACTTTAGCTTTGCAACCCAGTTAATCCTGAATTCATCTAACTTTGGGGTAACCAAAAAAAATCCCTTTTGCCAGGTAGCTACTTAAGTTAGTTTACCCTCCTCCGCCCTTGCCATCTATGGGCTGATTGGTCTAGAGTATTATCAGTTGCTAAATCCAAAGGGAAAATACTTGGCATTTTTACAAGGAGGAGGGGGAAGGGAGGGGAGAGGGAGGGAGGGGGAGAGAGAGAGAGAGAGAGAGAGAGAGAGAGAGAGAGAGAGAGAGAGAGAGAGAGAGAAGAAAAAGGAGGAGGAGGAGGAGATCCCTTCTCTGATTCCATTTACAAAACTGTAAACTAACAATCAAAAGACAAAGAACTAAATACCCCCTTTTAAACCTTTTAAACACTATAACCTGGGGAAGCCTCACCCTGCTTTTTCAGTTCCCTAGCAAATGCAGACCATATCCTGAAGAAAGAAAAAGACAACACAAACAAAAACATACAGAAATACAAGTTTAGGTAAAACTACTTCACTTGCTTTTTACTTCCTTTTCTGGTTTCTGCTTAGCTCACAGCAGATTTTTTTTTTTGCCACACTCAATTCTAACTTTAGCTTAAATCTCCTGAAAAATACATAATTCCTTCCTTTTCTTAAATAGTTCCTTTTATACACACAGCTTAATTTATATGTAACCCGAAAATATTTGAAAGCAAGGATTGTAGCTTTAGAGATTTCTCTCACAGCTTATGACCCAGATTTCCCTTTTTCCTCCCCCGCCCCAACCCTCTTCCTGCCAAAACCCCAGAATATATTGTTAGTACTTTGGGGTCTCAAACTGCTGAACTGGATTTTCATTAGCTGAAGTCCAAAATATCCTGAATTTTCCGCTTGGCCCTTTACTGTGTACACATGTTTTTCTCTTGTCTTTCAGGGCATCTCTCAAGTACACAAGTCTTCTTCATGTAATTGCCCCCCATAAGAGTGAAAGTTCGAAAGCTGCAACTCAAATACTTCAAACAGACAGAGCATATGTACTTAGCCAACAAATAGTCTAATTACTGGTAAAAGGGAGAGTCAGATCAGAGCCAGAGTCCTAAGATCACTCCCAATGTGGAGAACTCTCCATGCGGACCTAATATAGGGGAGGTTTTTTGTTAAAAATCTAGGGGGTACAAAGCTCTGGTCCCTTCATTTAGTCACCATAATTGTGATATTTAAAAAGTCTGAGAGACATCATTTCTGTATAATTTAATTATTTTATTAATAAAACCAGAAGGTTTATTGATAAGAAGATGGTCACTTAGCCACTTCTGTCTCTGAGACCTGAGACAGTCATGGCATTGGGCTCATGGCTTATATGCCCATCGGAAGAAGGGTGTTCCCAAGAACGGCAATCAACTCCGGATTGGCTAACAATTAATGCAAGAATGACTGTTACAATGAGGGGCTGAGAGTAACATCATATCATTGTTGGCCTATACTCAGACCACCCTTAACCTTGGGCTATCTAGACAAAGAATCTAAATCCCTCACCCAAGCCAGAGCTAGCTGGGTGGATTAGCAATACCCAGAATGAGGAGAATATTAAGCCTATCTTCCATCAGCCCTGTCCTTGAGAAACTGGATGTCTGAGTCTTCGTGACCCCAGGGACCTTCATCCCAAGCCCTTCAATCACCCACTGTCTGTCCAAAATCACCTTTGTTGTTTTCATGTCACTATCTATCCACCTCATCCTCTGCCATCCCCTTTTCCTTTTGCCTTCAATCTTTACCAACAGATCTATCCTGTCTTCTCATTATGGGACCAAAGTATTTAAGCTTCAGCTTTAGTATATCTGACCTTCCAGTGAACAGCCTGCATTTTTTAAGTATGGGCCAATTTGATCCATATGGTCAAAGGACTCTCAGAGATTTTTCTAGCCCCACAATTCAAAAGTGTTGATTTTTCAGTGCTCAGTTTTCCTCAGTTTCCCCACTTGGGCCGGGGCCTATTGTTGGTCAATCAATGAGAGGGATGTGGTCTTTGAAAAAAAATCTAGGGTGTAAACCCCAAGATATTTTGTAAGATTTCAGCAATGAAAGATTATATTCCTTTGGACACAACACCAGCAATTAAGGGTATGATTCCCTAAGTGGGTTGGGGGGGAGAAGGGGGAAAGGGACGGAAAAAAGGAGAGGGAAAGAGACAAACACAGAGAGAAAGAGAGGAGGGGGAAGGGAGAGGGGGAAGGAAAGGGGGAGGGGGAGAGGGAAAGGAAGAGGGAGAGGGAGAAGGAGAGGAAGGGAGGGAGCTTGGGATGGAGAGAGAGAAGTTGTGTGGCCAACAGGGACTATCCTGCTGGGTCTGAGCAGCTACTGCCACTCACTAATTGTTGATTGTTTGTCCTGCATTCTTGAAGAGGACCAAGACGTTAGGACTTGCAAGTGAATTGGATCAAAGTGAGGCTGGGCCATGCCAAGTCCCCAGCCTCACTTTCCCAGGGGCAAGGTAAAGATAAGGACCACTAGAGATGGCCCCAGATACAGTGAGAGACCACAGCCTTTTAAAGCCAAGTCTTTCTTGGGTTTCAGTTTGTCAGGTGGCAAAACCTGTTTGAGGATTTAGGCTAAGTAAGAATGAGTAAAATAGGAATAATAGTAGGGAAGGGCTTCTGAAACAATCGCTATTTACAATCCGGCTGAAACACCAGAGCCCAAATCAAGACCACCCAACACCTGGCCAACAACAGGTAAACAGTGTAAGATACTGGTCTATGCCTAATTTCTGCCAGACTGCTTTCCAGTTATCCCAATGATTTTTACCAAGTAATGAATTCTTATCCCCAATACATCTGCCAAACACAAGATTACCATAATAATCTCCTATACTGTGCATCATTATGTGCAATGTGTTTCACTGATCTAGCTTTCTACTTTTAGCCAGTAGGAGAGTTTTAATAATTACTGCCCTTTAATCTAGTTTAAGATCTGGTACTACTAAATTTCATTCCTTTAGATTTTTTTCATTAGATCTTTTGATATTCTTGACCTTTGGTTCTTCCTAATGAATTTTTTTGATAATTTAATTGGCATGGTATTGATGAGGTAAAATTGTCATTTCCATTATAATAGTACCGTCTATCCATGAACAATGAGTACTTCCCCAATTATTCAAATCTGACTTTATTTGTATAAAAATCGTTTTAGGATTATGTTCATGTAGTTTCTGGGTGCATTTTGACAGGTATATTCCTACTTGCTTTATCCTGTCTCCATTTATTTTAAATGGGGTCTCAGGCTTTTGTTGCTGATGCACGAGGTGCTGGTGATTTACGCGGGTTTATTTCATATCCTGCTATTTGCCAAATTTCCCGCTAACTTTTTAGCTGAAACCCTGGGATGTTCCCAGCATGCATCGGGAGAGCTTAGTGGCCTGCGGCCCGGACCGACACAGACCCGGGGGCGGAGCGCGCCCGGCTTTCTCTCCCAGTGACGGGGGCGTGGCTCCGGGCGTGGCTCCGGAAGCGGGCCAAGGCGGGATCTTGTCCGCATCCTGCGTGACGGCGGCTGCTGCGGTGGCAGCTCCGCGCCCCGCGGGCCTGGCTCCCGCTCCCGCTGCTCCGGCTCCTCGGGCTCCAAACCGCGGCTGCCCCGCCTCCTCCCAGCTCCGGGCCTCCGTGGGCTCCACCGGGGCAGGCTCCGGGCCCGGTACGCGGGGAACGTGCGGCCCACGCAGGCCTCGCGGCTCCCGGGATCGGAGCTGGCCTCCTCCCATGCCCGCCTCTCGATCATCCGGGGAAAGGACGGTGTCACAGGGGCGACAGTCAGCCCCCGGGGGCGTGGGGGGAGGGGGCAGCCAGAAGGGGGTCCAGGGGCCCACGGGGGAGGGAGGACAGGAGGCCGCTGCGGGGAGCCCAGAGCAAAGAAGCCAGAGCAGCGCAAAGCCCGCCCCGCCATTGCTCTAGCGCCTGCGCGGCCCCAGGACTACATTTCCCAGAAGGCCTCACACCCCGCGCTCCACTTCCTCCCCTTCCCCCCCCTCGCCCTCCATGACCTTGTGACCTCCGCGTGTCCGGCTGAGGGCGGTGGGTCAGCGGGGCGGGGGTGCGCGGGGAGGGAGGGAAGAAGCGGAAGTCCAGAAACACCTCCCCTAACACTTCTCGGGACTCGGACACCCCGAGGCCCTACCCGCCACCTGAACGGGAACCCTGTGTCCCCCACAAAGTCTGGCATCCCCCGCCCCACCCTCGCCCGGACGCAGGCTCCCAGAGCCCCTCGAATTCCGTCACAGGAGCCCCCTATATGACCATCCCGAACCCTGCCCGCCCTGGATCAGTAGGATCCCTGATACCCTTCCCTGCCAACACCCCCCGCCTTCCCCCGACCCCACCCGGGTGCGGGAGCCCTCCCCTCCCCCACAGGACACGCCCTGCCCCACTCCCGCCCCCAAGTCTGGAGTGAGGCACTCCTGCATCCCCGCTTCCTGCATCGCCTGGCCCTGACTCAGCCCCCCCAAACCGCTGGGTCTGCACCCCCGATTCTCCCATCCTCTCCAGCACCTGCCACTGAGCCTGTGAAGAGGGTACCCACTAAGAGGGTTAGGGTTGCTCTGGAGACTCCAGAATACCAAAGGGGGTCCTGCCCAATGAATTGGACTCAAGACTTGGCCAAAGAAAAGGAAAGTTTATTAAAAGTTCGCTTGTATTGGACACAGGGCAAGGCTGTGCTAGGTCACACTGTGGCTTATATACAGAAGGTTGTGGGAGGAATCTAGGGGTGATCTAGAGGAGGAGTTTGGGGAGGGTCTTCAGGAGGAGTTAATGAGGGCCGTGAGTGATTAAGGGTGGGAAGTCAGGAGGCTACAGCCAGCTCAGGGCTGGATCTATACTTTGATAGGCTCAACGGTGGGAAGTCTAGGAACTGAGGCTTCTGCCTCATGTAAATGCCTCATCAAATGAGACGATTTAATCAGAGTTCAAGAGCCTGTACCTCAAAGACTCAAGGAGAGCTCGAGGGGGCTCCCAGAGTCTGTACCTCATCACCTGGACGGCCCCTCCCCGGGGGTCTCCAGCGTCCCCACCCCACCTCGGACCCAGCCAGTATCCAGGATTTCTGTCGCCCTGCGCCCCACCAGACCTCCTCCCCCCGTTACTGACCCCTGGTCAGGGGGCATCGAGCCGGACTCTGGTTCCCCTCGCCCCAGGGTTCACAGCAGGCTGGGAGGTCTCAGGGGAAAGGGACGTTCCCGGTTACTTCCCAGACTCCTGGGTTCTCCAGATTGAGCCCACCTACTTCCTCAGAGGCTGTTTCCCTCCCAGAGCCTTCCCTGGGGGTAGGGGCTGTTCCCAAGGCATCAAAGACCCCCCACCTGTCTTCTCTGGCTGCTCACATGCTCCTGTTGTAGTCAGCCCAAAGTCTGCAAAGGTGCATGAAGCGCATACTGTGTGCATCCGCAAAACTGCATGAAGTGCCTACTGGGTGCTGGTAGAATGGGAATGGGAATCTGAAGAACTTCTGTGCCCCTTGGTCCCTGGATAGGCTTCAATGACTCTCATAACTTTCCCTGATTTGATAACAGGATCTGCCCCTGATAGGCTGCATGTAGTGGAGTGTAGCCTGTGGCTTGAGGCTTGGTTTTCAGGACTGCCCCTACCTTGCTACTTTGTAACCAAGCAGCAGGCCGAGGCTTGTGAAGGTCTCTGACCCTGGAGAAGGCTATATACACCCTGATGGAAGGGTTCGCTTTGGGGCTCGCTTTCAGAAGAGTTGTGTGATTTGGCCAGAGAAGACTCTGGGCAGCCAATGAGATGCTGGTGCTTCCCTCTCTGGTGACTAACTAGGTATCGATGCGATGGTCAGATAGCTGGAAGCCTGTCTGCTGATCTGTTTCTCTGTCTGTATTTAACTTATGCTTGTAACTTTTCTGTATTCTCTGAAGTTCGGAGTGCTGGCCTTTTCCCCTGAACCAGGTAAATGATACATGTTTGACTGAAGTAACATTGTTAACCCTTTCCTTTAGAAAAGCAGATCTAAGAACTTGTGCTAGCAGCCATCCTGGGTATGCTAGGGCTTGCTACTACAGCTCCTTCTAGGCAAGGCTAAAGGGATGCCAAAAAGGGGAGCCCAGATTTCTTAGGATCAGGAGATCCCATTGTGAGGAGGAACACCTCATGCAAATGGGGTTTGTCTGTGTCTGTGTGTCTAGAGAGACAGGGCAGGAGGTTACCTGGGGAAGGGCATCAATAGCTAGGGTAACAGAGAAGGACCTTCAGGAGGGGGACCTGAGGTGAGTCCTACAGGGAGAGGGCAGAGCATTCTTGGGGCTGTCCCAGGTCTCTAAGGGCTCACCATGGCCAGTTCCTCGCCCTTCTTTCTCTCTGGGCAGTCTATGACTGTCCATCCCCTCCTCTCTCCCAGTTCTCCCCATCTGGCCCATCCTTCTCCAGGTCCTCTGCCTGATCCTCATCCTGTCCACACCCCCTAACTCTGTGCCCAGGGATGCCCCGCCCAGCTCTTCTCTGGGTCCCTTCTCCCTCTTCTGCACCTGGGGATCTCCTCAGGTCTCCTTATCCAGCTCTTCCACCTGCTGACCTCCAGGCTCAATCTCTTTGGTGCCTCTTGGACATCTCCAGCTGTGTTGGGGGCGGGGATAGGCTTTGCTTTTACTGTGCTAATTTCCATATGAGGGCGTGGTTTAATGTATATAAGATGCTGTACTCGGAAGCATCTCTCTCTCGGGATGTGACCAGCCTTGAATAAACAACCCCTGAAACCTCGGGTGCTCTGTCTGGGTTAATTCCTCTTCAGAGGCCGGTGACGACCGAAGACTCGGCATGGGGATAGGTGAGTAGAGAGGACGGGGATATAATAGTTACAGATCAACCCGCCGCCGGTGCCGTAGATAAGGCCCCCGGCACAGCTGGACTCCTGTAGCCATCATAAACTCAACATGGCCAAGACTGAACTCAATATCTTTCCCCCCCACCCCTCCCCTCTTCTGAACTTCCCTGTTACCACCACCCCACCCCCAGTCATCCTAGGTGTCCTGCTTAACTCCTCCCTCACTTCTCTCTGGCTGCCTCCCCCCCAACATCAAAGGTGTTGTCCAAGCCTGTTGACTCCCCCTCAGCAGCATCTCTCCAATATCCCCTTCCCTCCTCTGACTCAGCCCCCACCCTGGGGCACACCCTCATCACCTCACATCTGGACCAGGGCAATGGTGGGGCTGCCTGCCTCCAGCCTCTCCCCACTCCAGCCCATCCTTCACTGAGCTGCAAAACAGGTTCACCCCCTAATTCAACAAATGACACTGGCCCCCTATTGAGCCCAGGAGCAAACACAAATCTTCTGTTTGACATCCAGAGCTCTCTAAAGATCCCCTCTACCTTTCTAGTCCTTTTATACCTTAGATCAGCCCCCTAGCAGTGACTCTGCCCTTCTGGCTGTTCCTCACACAATGTCCTCCATCTCCCATCTCCTGGCATTTTCTCTGGCCATCCCCTCATGCCTAGGAATCTCTCCCTCATCTCAGCCTCCTGGCTTCCTTCCTGTCTCAGCTAAGAGCCCACCTTCACCAGGAAGCCTATTGTTGTTATTGTTGAACTGTTTTCAGTCCTGTCTGACTCCTCATAAACCCGTCTGGGGTTTTCTTGGCCAAAATATTAGAGAAGTGTTTTGTCACTTCCTTCTCCAACTCATTTTACTGATAAGGAAACTGAGGCAAACAGGGTTAAGTGACTTGCCCAGGGTCACACAGCCACTAAGTGTGTGAGGTCAGATCTCAACTCAGGTCTTCCCCCCTCTGGGACAGTGCTCTGTCCATGGGACCACTGCCTCACCCAGACTTTTTTTTTTAAATTAATTTATTAGTTTAGTTTCAGTTAACAAGATTCAATTCCATAGTTCCTTGATTTTCAAATTTCCTTTACTTCCCTCCCCCCACGATAGCATATAGTCCAGTATAGGATCTGCAAATACATTCATATTAGACATTATTCCAATTACAAAGGCGTATTGTACTAGGTGGGATGAAAGACAGTAAAGAAGAAATAAAACCAAACAATGAAAAGAAAAAGATCATTTAGTTTGCTTCCATCAGGATTCAGGCTCAGGTCTTTCTAGTTATATCTCTGGATGTCGCATTTCTCTCCTTCATGAGTCTTTCGGGATTGACTTATATCACTGCATTGCTGAAAAGAGTCCAGTCTGTCATAGTTGGTCATCACAGATATGGTATGTCTGTGATTGTATACAAATTTCTTCTGATTCTACTCTTCTTGCTCAGCATCAGTTTGTATAAGTCTCTCCAGGTAATTATGAAATCCATCACCTCCTCGTTTCTTATAGCACAATAATATTCCATTACATTCATATACCACAACTTGTTTAGCCATTCCCCAATTGATGGGCACCCCTTTAGTTTCCAATTCTTTGCAACCACAAAAAGGGCTGCTATCAATATTTTTGTACATTTGGGTCTTCCACTTCTATGATCTCTTTGGGATACAACCCTAGAAGTGGTATGGCTGGGTCAAAGGGTATGAAATTATCTATAGCCCTTTGGGCATAATTCCAGAT
This sequence comes from Gymnobelideus leadbeateri, assembly GCA_011680675.1. NCBI lineage: Eukaryota > Metazoa > Chordata > Mammalia > Diprotodontia > Petauridae > Gymnobelideus > Gymnobelideus leadbeateri. Next base: position 89,596 of record WOXC01007530.1, read on the forward strand.
TGCTCTCCAGAATGGTTGGATAAGTGCACAACTCCACCAGCAATGTATTAGTGTTCCAATTTGTCCACATCCTCTCCAGCATTTATCATTTTCCTGTTTTGTCATCTTAGCCAATCTGACTGGAGAGAACTCACCCAGACTTTTTGATGTTCCATCTTTTTCAGTAGTGTTCAAATGTGTTGTTGTTCAGTGAATTTCAGCCTTTCCACGTGCCCCTAAATTCTAGAGCCTTTCTTATGTTTCTTATCTCTAGCTATATCAAATGTTACATCAAAAATAACAATAGAGGTCATTATATTCAAGAAATAGGAAGAATGCCTTCAAGAAAGCTATCAAGTAGATTTTACATTTTAAAATTCACAACCATGAAATAAAATGAGCATATTTAATGTGTGTATGCACATGTATGTATGTGTACACCCATACCTATAAGATAAACAAGAAAAGAGGGTTACATTTGAAATTGTATTTATTACTTGATTTTAAAATACTAAAAAATTCAATATGTCACTTTCAAATTGTCCTGATGCCCTTGTCTGAGTAGCTTCACAGAGACTTGAGGAAGAAGGCACACCTCTTTTCCAGCTCTCTCCTTTGCCAAATCAGCTATAGAGGGGCAGACATCACACTTGCCCTAATAGCAGAACACATCTCACTTAAAATGAGACCAGGTTAGAATTCCATTTTAGGACAAAATCAGATCCAATCCAGATCCATGATCACAGATGGCATCACACAGAGCTTCCTCATAATGGGGGCCGCCTCCCCTTCAGTGAAAGCTGCTCCATACACTTGCAGAGAGCAACAAAAGAAAGCCATCACAATTACTCTATTCAATGTGTTGAATCCATCATCTCTCCCTGTCAGGAGGCAGGTAGTGCAGAGTCGTCTGGAATAGTCATTACAGTCGTCAGAGTTGTGAGATCTTCCCAAGTTGGGGGTCTTTACAACGTTGCTATTGTTTTTGTTTTTTAAAGCAATTGGGGTTAAGTAACTTGCCCCAGGTCACACGGCTGGGTTTTTGTTTGTGTGGATTAAGTGTCTGAGGCCGGCTCCGAACTCAGGTCCTTCTGACTCCAGGGCCGGCGCTCTATTCACTGCACCACCTAGCCGCCCCTAACGTTGCTATTGTTACCAATTACTCTCTTGATGCTACTGACCTCACTCTGCAGCCATTCACTTGCCAGGTTTCAATGACATTTTCTGTTTTACGGCGTATTTGTGTTCAAATCCATTTACATACCAGCTTTCCTTCAGCTGCCACCCTATTATAGGGCATGACATGTTGGCTCCCAGTTGTCATTCCTATAGGAGCTGTAAGAAATCTTTCCATACTAGTCTTTTTCCTTTCTTTAATTTAGTGGAATATGTCCTCTAGTGGTGACTGGGAGCATCACACCTTCACTAACAGGGAATTAATTTGCCTATTTTCCCACTGTCCCTCCAATCCTTTTTAACATTGCCAATTTGCATGAGTGACAGATGGAACCTCACCTGTGGCTTAACTTACATTTATCTGATTGTAAATTATTTTCAGCTTTTTAAAACATAATATTATTTTAAAATAAACATTTATTTCTCCTCCTCTAACCTGCCATCTCACAGGTGAAAAAGAAAGTAAAAAGACTTTCATTACAAATATCCAGTCAAGCAATATAAATTCCCTCCAATATTTGTTATTTTCATTCCATTATCACCTTTACCAATCTGATAAGCTTTCTAATTATTATTGATTTGCAGTAGTGGTAACAGATGTGGAGCATTTTCCAATGTGATAGATAGTTGGTCATCTGTATTTCTTCCTTTGAAAACTGCCTGTTCTTAGCTTCCCATCACAGGTCTATTGGGGGCTGCCTTGTTTTTATAAATCCACAACCACTTTATAAATACTTTGGATATGAAGTTTTTATCAGGGAAACTTGCTGCACTTTTTTTCTCCAGTTAATTGCTTCCTTTTAGAATTAAGATGCATTAGATTTATTATAAAAATAGCAGGTTTTAGTTTTCTCTGACCCTCTCTATCCCTTCTTTGATGATGAACCCTTCCCCTTTCAATAATTGCAAAATATATCTTCTTCATGATTCTCATATTTTACTTGAAGTGACTTTTTGGACTAAGTCACATATCCATTTAGAGCTAATCTGGTATACAGTATGAGATATTGGTCTATACTGAGTTTCTGCCAAACTACTACCTAGCTTTGGGGTTGCTGGAGGTTTTTTTTTATATTTGTTTGTTTTTTGTTTTAGGATTTTGTAGCGATTGGTAAAGTTGTGGCTTTGTAGTTGGAATTATTGAATTTATCAAAATACAGGGTTACAACATTCATTTTCTTTTTACATTTTATTTTCAGTTAACAAATACCATTCCTCCCCTTACCCTCTTAGCCGCCTACTCAAATGGCAAGAAATATAATACTCTTTATACATATGAAGTCATACAAAACTTATTTCTGCATTAACTGTGTTCTAGGTGGGGGAAAGCAAGAAAGATAATAAGGAAAAAGTTTACATCTGTCCTGAGTTTATCACTTCACTAACTTCATTTAGATTGAATTTTTCATCATTAATCCTTTGGGGTTGGAGTGGTTAATTTTATTGATGAGTTAAGTCTTTCACAATTGATTTTCATTTATAATATTATTGTTATTGTGTTACTGTGAAAATGTTTTTTCCTTGTTCTGTTCACTTTCCATTGCATCAGTTCATATAAGCCCTACCAGCTTTTTTTTAAAAAAAACCATTTCCTTCATTTTTTCTTATGCCGTAATAATATTTCATCACATTCTTATGCCATAAATTATTTAGCCATTCTCCAATGGATAAGTATTCCCTCAGATTCCAATTATTTGCCACCACAAAAAAAGCTGCTAGAAATATTTTTGTACATATGACTCCTTTTCCTTTTTCTCTGATCTCCTTGGGGAATAGTAGCAGTATTACTGAGTCAAAAGGTCTACAACAATTTATAGCCCTTTAGACATACTTCCAGATCCTTCTCCAGATTGGACTAAATCACAACTTCTCCAACAGTGCAGTAAAGTTCCACCTTTTCCACATCTCTAACAGCATTTAGCATTTTTCCTTTTCTATCATCTTAGCCAATCTCATGGGTGTGAGGTGGTACCTCACAGGTGTCTTCATTTGTATTCCTCTAATTATTAGTGATTTAGATGGTTTTTTCCATATTGCTATTAATAGCTTAGATTTCTTGATCTGAAAAAGATCTGTTTATATCCTCTGACTATTTGTCAACTCCAGAATATATAAGTTCCATAAATATCTGCAAAAAGTTTCCTAAATTTTTTCTTACTTTCCAATTTTTCTTCTAATTTTGGCTGCATTGGTTTTCTTTGTATAAACGCCTGTAATCAAAATGACCATTTTATCTCTTGGGATTCTCTAAGCCTTCTTCACTCATTGTCTATTCCTCTACCCACAGATCTGACAGGTCCAATAATTTGCTTATGATGATCACCATTTGTCTACCCATTTTGACGTTTCTTGGTATACAGCCTAAGATGCTGGTCAATGCCCATTTCTGCCAGGCTCCTTCCAGGTTTCTCAATGCTTTTTGGTAAAGAAGGGGTTCTTTCCTCAAGAGCTGAGATCTTTGGGTTTATCAAACACTTGGTTACTGTGCTCACTTGCTTCTATATATTGTGTACTTGATCTATCCCATTGACTAACCCTCTTTCTTGTCTAGTATCAAATTGTTTCAATGATTCTATCTGTGGAGCATAGTGTGAGATGGTATTGCTAAACCCTCTCCCTCCCCCCCACACTGATCCTCTTCTTTTTCTTGATCTTTTGTTCCTAAGATGAATTGTTATTTTTATAGCCCATCAAGTTCTTTGGCAGTTTGATTGGTATGGCACTGAATAAATTAATTAATTTCAGTGGCATCAACATTATCACTCATTGACTTGGCCTACCCATGAGCAATCGATATTTCTCTAATTCTTTAGATCTATCTTTGTGTGAAGATTATTCTGTGATTGTGTTCAGGGTTCCTGTGTGTACTTTAGCAGGTAGACTCTCAAGTAATTTATATTGTCTGCATTTATTTCAAATGGAATTTCTCTTTCTTCCTATTGGCAATATATGAAAATGCTAATAATTTCTGTGATTTTATTTGTATCCTGGCAACTTTAGTAAAGTTGCTGCTTTGACTAGCTTTTTAGTTTAATCTATAGTGGTTTCTTATTAAACCATATCATCTGCAAAAAGTGATTCTTTTCTCATTGCTTATACTTAATCCTTTATTTTTTCTTGTTTTATTATTATATCTAGCATTTCTAGTACAATATTCAATGATAATGGGGATAACAGACTTCCTTGTTTCACCCTTGATATTATTGGAAAGGCTTCTAATTTATGCCTTTTACAGATAATACTTAACATGGTTTTAGATAAATACTGTTTATCATTTTAAGAAAATCTCCATTTATTGCTGATTTATATTATTTTTAATAAAAATGGGTATCTTATCAAAAATTGTGCTGTGTCCAAACTTTTTTGCATGTATTGATATGATGTGATTTTTGTTGTTTTTGTTATTAATATCATTTATAGTTTCCCTAATATTGAATGAGCCCTGCACTACTGGTATAAATCCAGCATTTTCATGGTGTATGACCTTTATGATATATACACATATATATATACATACATATATTCATGTATATATTATGTGTGTGTGTATATATATATGTGTGTGTGTATATATATATGTGTGTGTGTGTATATATATGTGTGTGCATATATATATGTTATTCATCTTGCTAGTACTTTCCTCAGGGAACTCATTTATGACTTCCTCAGGGAACTCATTTATGACTTAATTTTCATTTCCTAAGACAGATACTTAAAATATTCTATTTCTTCTCCTATTAATCTGAACAATTTCTATTTTATTTAGACTATGAGTTAAATTGGTATATAACTCCTAATGCTTTAGTTATATCTTCATTAGTTGCAATTCACGTTTCATTTTTGATGAGTAATTTGGTTTCTCTATTTTAAATCAACTTGGCCAATAATCTATGTTTTATAATTTTATTTTTTACTACAATGCTTTTTTTTAACTTTCAGTTTTATTAATCTCTCCTTTTGTTTTCAGGATTTCTATTTTGGTGTCTAATTAAAGGTTTTTCATGTACTGTTTTTAGAAGTTTGTTCTTTAGTTGTGTACCCAACTCATTGAATTGTTGTCTTCTATTGAAGTAAGAGTCCAGAGCTATAAATTTTCCCCTGAGTAATGCTTTGGCTATGTCCTACATAATTTGTTATGTTGTCTCATTGTCATCTTTCATAAAATTATTGCTTTTATGTATTGTTCTTGAATCAACTCATTCATTAGGATTATTTAGTTGCTACTCAATTTTTAATTTAGGCTTCCAAAGTCCTTTATTAATTATAATTCTTATTGCCTTATGCCCCCCAATGCATTTTATATTTATGCTTGTCTGCATTTATCATGAGTTTTTATGCCCTAATACATGGTCAGTTTTTTTTTTTAAGATGCCATGTATAGCTGAGAAATCAATATGCTCCGTTCTGTTCTCTCTTAAATTTCTCTAGAAGGCTATCATATCTGACTTTTCCAAAATTCATCTTCTTCCTTTTTTATATCCAGAACTGAAAGGTAAAATGCTGTTCCTCACTAATTTTGCCTTTTATTTCCTCCTGTAACTCATTTAACTTTTCCTTCAAGAATCTGGAAGCTCTGACATTTGGTGCATGCATGTTCAACGGTGATATTCATTCATTGTCTCTGCTGTCTTTCAGCAAAATGTACTTTTCGTCGTTATCTTTTTAAATAATGGTTATTTTTGTTTTGTCTGAGATCATGATTGCTACCCCTGACTTTTTCACTTCCACTGAAACATAATAAATTCTGCCCCAGTCTGCTACTTTAACTTGATGGGTATCTGTTTGAAGGGTCCCTCTTATAAACAACATGATGCTGGATTCTGGTTTCTCATCCACCCTGCCACCCTCTTTTATTTTGTGGGTGAATTCATCGCATTTACAGTTGTGATTGCTATCTCCCTCCATCCTATTATTCTCTTCTATTCATCTCTTCTTTTACCCTATCCTCTCCTCAGTCTGTTTCACTTCTGACCATTAACCCTAATCTCCCTGAACATACTACACTCCCTCTTACCCCCACTTTCTTTCAGTCCCTTCCCTTCCCATTTACCCAACTGTGGGTGTACCCAGACACAGACACAGATGCACACACACACACACACACACACACACACGCATGCATGCACACACTCACTCACACACACACACACACACATGCTTCCCACTTTGAACTAGTTCCGTTTTCCCTCGATTATAAAAATTCTTCCTCGCACACCTCTTTTATATGAGATCATTTTCCCTGTTCACTCTCTCCATTCTGCTCTCTTCCAGCCCATCCCTCTTTTCTCTCTTCCATTCTTTTTGAGGTCCTAGCACTTAGACCCTTCTAAGTAGTCTCCTTCTAACTATTTTAATAATCATAAAGGTCATAGGGGATACGTGTATCATCTTCCCACACAGGAATGTAAATACTTTAACCTTTTCAAATCACTTGCATTTTCTCACTGTTTACCTTCTTTATGCTTCTTTTGAATTTTGTTTTTGAATGTCAAATTTCCTGTTTAGCTCTAGACTCTTTGGGAAAACATAAAAGTATTCTGTTTTATTAAATATCTATTTTCCCCCATAGGATTATACTGAGTTTTGCTGGATAGGTTATTCTTAGTTTTAATCCTATGTCTTTTTCCTTCTGAAATATCATATGAATATCCATATTTTTTTCTGGAATATCATATTCCAAACTTAACAGTCCTTAAAAGTAAAGGATGGATGCTTTAAAAATGGATCTTAAACAGTCCTTAAAAGTAACAGATGCTAAATCTTATGATTCTGATTGTAGCTTCATGATGTTTGAATTCTGTCTTTCTGGTTGCTTGTAGCACTTATTCCTTGATGTAAAAGTTCTGGATTTTGTTTAGAATATTCCTGGGAGTTTTCATTTTGGGATTCCCTTCAGGAAATGAACAGTGGATTCTTTGAATTTCTACTTTACCTTTAAGTTGTAAGATATCTAAGCAGTTTTCCTTTATAATTTCTTGAAATGTGATGTCTAGGCTCTTTTTTAACCATGACTTTCAGATAATTTTTAAAAGTACAATATTTTTCATAATACAGTACAATAATTTTAAAAATATTTCTCCATTATCTCTTTTCTATGTCAATTGTTTTTCCTATAATTCATGTTTTCTTCTATTTTTTAGTTTTTGAATTTTTGTTGTTTTTTGATGTCCCATGGAATTCTTAGCTCCCACTTAACCAATTCTATTTCTCAAGTTATTTTCTTCAGTGAAGTTTTCTATCTCATTTACCATTTGGTCAATTCTTATTTTTAAGGATTTTTTTTTTCAGTATTTTTTATGCTGCTTTTACTAAGCTGCTTATTCTGCTGCCATAATTTTCTTTCATTGCTTTTTTCTTTCCTGAATTTTTCCTCTACCATTCTTATTTGATTTTTAAAATCTTCTTTTATCCCTTTCTTTAGTGTTTCCAAAAAATATTGTTGGGCTCATGTCCAATCTGCAGTTTTCTTTGAGGGTTTGCTTCTAGATGTTTTCAAGTCATTGTTATCTTATCTGTTTTGGTCTCAAGCTTCCTGGTCACCATAGTAGCTACCTATGGTGAGTTATTAATTTTTTATCATTTGCTCATTTTTCCAACCTATTTCTTGACTACTCACCACTGGAGTGGATGTTTGGCCTGACCTTCTGTCTTTTAAGTTCTGCTGCTTTTGTTGCTAGGGTTATGGGCTTGTAAATTGTTAGTGCTTCCAAAGTGGTGGAAAAGGATTGATCACTGCCCTCTTGGTCTGTGCTCTGATCCTTACATAGGTAGGGCCCCTGTTCTCTTGCAACCTTGACTATACCTCTCCAACCTGAAACTCTGACCATGAACTAATGGGTGACAGGGCTGCCAAATGTCTCTTGATCCTGTGCCTAATACTAGTTCAGCAGTACCCTGGCATCTCTTTCTAGCCAGATATACAGTCCTCTTACCACTCCAGTGCTTCTGCCTCTGCTGCTGTTGCCTCCAAAGCCCATAGCTTTGTCATTTCCAATGTCGTTTTCAGCATACCATGTACCCAGTCAGGCCCCACTTCAGTGTACACAGACCTCTCTTTATGACTTCCTAAGATACCATGGGCTACAAAAATGATTTCCTGAGATTTTTATTCTCTTTTGTGCATTATTTAAATATATGTATATATTTGTTGTGTAAGTTGTTAAAAATAGGTGTATTTCAAGATCTAGGCAGGTACACTGGTCCCACTCTACCATCTTGTCTCTAACCTCCATTTCTTTTTGAATAGTTTGCAATTGGTCTATTCAGTTTCTCAAGATTCATATTTTTAAGTACTTCAAAATCACTTGTGCTACAGTTTCATATTTGGTCCTTCTAGGCCTCCTTCCTAGAATACTGAAAGAGGCTGTGGAAAGAGACAACGGATACACTTTTCATGGAACAAAGATTTAGATTTGGAAAGGACCACAGAAGTCATTGGAACCAATGTCCTCACCTCAGAGATGAGTAAACTGAGGAACAGAGAGGTCACTCCTTGCCCAGAGTTACCTAGCTAGGGAGCATTTGAGACAAGATTTGAACACAAATATTCCTGACTCTAAACTAAGAGGCCTCTCATTACAACATACTTCCTTCATCTACACTGTTTTGAATATCAATTTGATTAGAAATGTGACTAAATTGTCCATATCTTTAAGCCAATGACTCAAGACCCAAGGAATAGTAATAATACTAATACCTAGCATTTAAATAAAAATTTAATGCTAACAAAGCACTTCACAGGAATTATCTCATTTGGTCCTCACATTAACCCTTAGAGGTAGATGTTATTAGTATACACATTCTACTAAGGGGAAACTGAGGCAGCAATAGGTTAAATTATTTGCCCAGAGTTACACAGCTAGTGTCAGAGACTGGATTTGAATTCAGGTCTTGTGGCACCAGGAGCAGCACGCTATCCACTTTGCCACCTGCCATCCTAAAGAAATCATTACAGGAATAAACATCCAATGGGTAACAAAATATTTCTGCCAGAATTTTTGTTTCAACAAACAGGAAACAGGTGAATATTAATAAAAAATCAATTGTGGAATGGTTGATAAAGTTATGGTATATGAATGCTATGGACTATTATTGAGGAATACAGAAAAACAATAATATTTCAGAGAAAAATTCATTACATCTATAGGGCTCAACGAACAGTATGAAATTTGGGTTGTCTAATTATGTGAGTGCTGAAGCAAGAGGTCTTCCCTTGTTAATTAGATGCATGTTTTACCTCCAGTATAGTTTCTACAAAGTACAGTCATGTAGGAGTTCTATGTAAAGGATTTCCCACAATCATTGCTTTTATAAGACTTCTTCCCAGTATGAATATTCTGATGTCTAGAGACCTCCCTCTTCCAGCAAAAGTTATGTCCACATTGAGCACATTCATAAGGTTTCTCTCCACTATAAATTCTCTGATGTAAAGAAGAAATGTAAAGAAGACTGAAGGTCTGGGGCGGCTATGTGGTGCAGTGAGTAAGAGTGCTGCCCTCGGAGTTGGGATGACCCGAGATCGGATCCAGCCTCAGAAAATGAGCACCCACACACAAATAATGACTGGCCGTGTCACCTTGAGCAAGTTACTTAACCCCAATTGCTTTAAAAAAAAAAAAAAAAGACTGAAGGTCTTCCCACATTGAGTTCATATTTAGCTTGTGTCCAGAAAGAATTTTCTGATGTCTTACAAGCTCTATACTCCATTTGAATGTCTTTCCTCATTCATTAGAGTGATAAGATTTCTATCTAGTATGAATTCTCTGATGGGAAAGAAAGGAGGACTGTTGCTAGAAGGTTTTATCACATAGTTTACATTCATAAGATCTCTCTCCAGTGTAGAATTTCTGATGCACAAAAAGAGAAGAATATCTTTGCCACATTCGTGACATTTAAGAAGCTTCTCTCCAATGTGGATTCTCTGATGCAGAGCAAGACTGGAGCTGTATCTAAAAGTCTTTTCACATAGATTATAGTCATAACATTTCTCCAGTGTGGACTCTCACATGGACAAGAAGACAGTCTTCCCACAATGATTACATTAATAACCTTTCTCTCCAGTGTGGATCTTCTGGTGTTCAACAAGATTGGAGTTCTATTTCTCTCTCTCTGAAAGTTTTTCCACATTGAACATAGTTTTAGGGTTTTTCTCCAGTGTGGATTCTCTGATGTTTTGCGAGGCCAGACCTGCCTCTGAAAGTCTTTCCACATTGATTACAGTCATAAGGTTTCTCTCCAGTGTGGATTATTTGATGATCAGCAAGACTAGAACTGCATCTGAAAGGCTTTCCACACTGATTACATTCATAAGGCTTCTCTCCAGTGTGGATTCTCTGGTGTATAGCAAGACCAGAGCTCCTTCTGAATGCCTTTCCACATTGATTACACTCATAACGTTTTTCTCCAGTGTGGACTCTCCGATGTATAGCAAGAATGGAGCTGCATCTGAAAGTCTTTCCACACTGATTACATTCATAAGGTTTCTCTCCAGAGTGGATTCTCTCATGTTCCAAAAGATTATAGTGCTGTCGGAAAGTCTTTCCACATTGATTACATTCATATGGTTTCTCTCCAGTATGGGTTTTCTGATGTACAGCCAGATTGGAACTTCTTCCAAAAGTCTTTCCACATTGATTACATTTATAAGGTTTCTCTCCAGTATGGATTCTCTGATGTTTACCAAGACTAGAACTGCATCTGAAAGCCTTTCCACATTGACTACATTCATAAGGTTTCTCTCCAGTGTGGATTCTCTGATGTTTAGTAAGATTAGAACTGCAGCTAAAAGTCTTTCTACATTGATTACATTCATACTGTTTCTCCACATTGTGCATTCTCTGATGATAACTAAGATGGGAGCATTGTCTGAAAATCTTTCCACATTGATTACATTCATAAGGTTTCTCTCCAGTGTGGCTTCTCTGATGTACAGCAAGACTAGAGCTCTGTTTGAAAGTTTTTCTACATTGATTACATTCATAAGGTTTCTTTCCAGTGTGGATTCTCTGATGTACAATAAGGGATGAGTTTTCACTGAAAGCTTTACCACCCTCATTACACTCGTGAGTTTTCACTCTAGTGTGAATTCTCTGATGGCAAATAAGGGATGGTTGTCGCCTAAAGGCCTTTCCACATTGCATACATTTATGTGGCTTTTCACTAGTATGAAATTTATGGTGGTGAACAAGGGATGACTGTTCCATGAAGGCTTTACCACATTCATTACATCCATATTTTTTTCCATTTTGAATTTTCTGGTTGTCGATGAGCTCTGAATTACAACTAAAGTTCTTATCCCCCTCATTACACTTATAAAGCATTTCTCCAGTGTGACTTTTCTGATGTGTAATTAAGTCTGAATTCAAACTGAAAGCCATCTCACACTGATTACATTGGTAAGTTTGCACTTCAGGAGGCTGCTCATGAGACTCCACAAGGTCTGCCTGGTCAGTAAAGCATTTCCTACTTTTCCTATCCTGAGAACAGCCATTGCCTGAGGTCCTTTTCTTGGAGCAAATTAGGACTGAATATTGCTTGAAACTCCTTCCATCTTTATCAAATTCACAGTGATTCTTTTGCTTTTTCTCTATCTTAATATCAGAGTCACAGATTTCTCTCAAATTGTGGCTGCAATGACCATCATTCATGAATCTCTGCTGTCTTGATTTTTCCACAGAAATGCCCAGCTTGGCACCAGTTTCCTGAATTTCAAGCCTCATCTTCCCATCTGAAGGAAAAAAAAAGACAAGTAAGCATATACACAAATCTACACTTTTCCTTCCATTGACATAAAGTTAAACTGATTCCCTAGGAGAAGAATCTTCAAACTTAAATGGGCAGAATCAATCATTTGAAAATGCCATTAGCTCACATCCCTGGGATCACTAAATGTGCAAAAAGTTTCACATACACACTGGATCCTCACAACAAACCTGAGACACAGAAGGTCTAGCATCCTCATTATAGTCACAGGTCAGATCAGGAGCACAGATGGAGGAGTGACCTGACAACATTACTCAAACCCTGTGACTGGGTGTGTTCTGTCCTCAGTATTAGATGGCATTTCTCTATTGCACTTTCTATTTTTCTTTAAAAAAAATTATGATTGCATGTTCCCTTGTTTGTACAGACATACAGACCATTGTGTAGGCAGTATTTTAAGCAAGTGTCCAGTAGGACACTTGGCATGTCTTTAATATCATTTTAGAGATGTTGCTGCACAAGTATGAGTTATTTGCAAATGAACATGAGAAATATGCTGTAAAAATTAACTTGAGTTCAGTTATTTTTGAAATGCCAATGTGGTTGGATTTTTAATGCTATACTTATCACACTCTGTGGTAAATTTGGTTGTGCTTATTAAAAATGGTGACTACTGTTTTGCACTTAGTTGTTTGAAAATAGTTTCTTTGGGAAGGCATCATTTAAAAATCCCTGAATGTAGGGACTGGACCAATGTCTCCCACTGGAATAGAAGGCTACAGTTACCAAGTGCCAGGACTCAGCAATGATCAATTAAGTAATCAGTTCCAGCCCAGTCTTCTGGAGATTACTTTCCTCTTTAATGATTGGATATACCTCTATATCACTGTCCTCTAGTATCCATGTCAGCATATTTGGGGGCATTCCCAGAGGTTATCATTATAGTTCCATCGATTTCTGGTCTAAGGATGCCTTTAAGCAGAGAAGTCTTAGATCTTTGCCTGAGGCTCAGATAAGCCCCTTTGGAGCTTCACAATAATGGTCTAAGGGGTTTGAGCTAAAAAACTTTTAATGGAACATTGAGCAGAAAATAATTTTCCAATTTTGTTATAAATATTTTTAAATAAAATAAATGTAAATATATAAATATTTTTCTCTGGAACAACAAGCATGTATATGTTTCAGGTTTAATTCCTATGCCTTGAACAGGACAAACTGTCTCCAGTCTCCATAGGTTTTCCCCTGCCTAGCATGCTTGCCCTGGCTTCACTAAAGCCCGCCCTCCTTAATCTAAGCACCTCCCCTTCCTTGACCATCTCCAATTTATCCTGTATACAGTGAGTTCAACTTTGCTCTGTCCTTTGCCTTCCCCACTAATCCATGCACTCCTTGAGAGCAGGGGATATCCCTTGCCTTTCACTGAATCCCCAGAATTTAATAAATTCTTATTGACTTGAAAGCCAAGAAAAGACCTTATATTTGACAGCCTAGGCCCTTTCTTTATAACTTTAAGAGAGCTCCATGACCCAAAGTTCCAGACAATGGATATTGAAGACTCATAGTTTTATTACTCGAAGGGAAGTAAAAGGCATGTTGTCTAACCCCTTCATTTCTCAGATGGAGAAACTGAGGTTCAATGACTTGCCCAGTAGGAAAAAAAAGTAAAAAGTGAAAAAGAATTGCAAGTCAGGTCTTCCTACCCCTGAATCTAGCACTCCCCTCACTGTGACATGTAGCTACCCATTGTGATAATAGCCCTCATAGAGCTGCTTTCCCCTCACTCACCTAGACAGGAAGTTCTGGAGTCTTCTCCCTCCAGCATCCACAGTGCTTTCCCTTGACCAAAATGGGAGATCAAAACTTCTCTGAGAACTGGAAGTCCTGGGCATAGGGAATAAGGAGGGATGAGGATGGAGAAATACTTGGAATTTAGTTCTCTTTAGGGTAAGTGGGCATGAAAGAAGGGTCACAGGACTCCTCAAGGATGGTTTCCATGGTTATTATTGGAAACTTTTGGTGGGGGATAGGAAGGAGATCATTTGGAAGCCAGTTTGGAATCAGAAAATTCTGTTTTTTCCACTTCCTTCATAGAAGGATGGGCTGATTCTGTAGATTCCATTATCTAAAAATTAGGAAGCAGCTATTAGTGCAGTGGAGAGAGCCTAGGGTCTGGATTCAGGAAGCTCTGAGTTCAAATTCCATCTCAGAAGCCCATTAACTAAGTGCCCCAGGCAAGTCACTTAATCTCTGTTTCACCTCAGTTTCCTCAACTGCAAAAATGGTCATAATTCCATAATCTAATTCACGGGCTTGCTGTGAAAATCAACTGGATAACATTTGCTAAGAATTCTCTTAGCATGGTGACTGGCGCATTGTCGGTATATACAAATGCTTATTCCCTTCCCTTCCTTCCTCACCATTTGCAACTGGGGTCTTGGGGAAGTATAAAGGAATTGCTATACTAGGCTTCTGAGAGTAAGCTATAATTTCAGGTATACATTCCAAAGACCAGACCCAACCAAAGAGGAAGGGGCTCTTTTTTACAGGGGCGGAGCCAAGATGGCAGAGTACAAACAGCATTTTCAATGTGCTCTGCCCCATACAAATTTCAAATAATGTGAAAGGGGACTCCAAACAACTTCTGGAGCCACAGCACCCACAGAACGGCACAGAGAAGCTAACCTCCTGCAGAGGACAGCCCAGCAGCCCTGCAGGAAGCGGCCAGTGCAGCGCTCTGAGAGCAGGAAGCACAGAGCACTGGGAACCGACAGCGCAGCCTGCAGAGCTGAGCCCAGGTCCGCGGTTTTGGCCCCAGGGCGGCCAGGCCTTCAGCTGGCTGGAGGGACCCCAGAACACCAGCAATTGTGGCGATTTCAGAATTATCAGCACAGATATGCCTAGGACAAAGTGAGAGGTTAGTGCCCTATGGACTTTGGGACCAGTATTTGGGAAACTCGCGGCTGCCTCCCAGGGGGGTGAAAAGCTGCTGAAGAAAGCTGCACAGAAGCCATTTTGCAGCATCAGTAGTGGTTCTAGCCCCTGGTCTTCGAACTGTAGGGAGATCCAGCAATCAGTCTGGGGGTTAATCGCTCTTGCTTTAAACTGCCTGGATCTGGATTGTGGTCTGGGGGGGAAGTTTGGGGTGGGTATCCAACTTGCCAGAGTAGGTGGAGGCTTTACAGAGGCCACCCAACTGGCGGAAGTTGTGAAGACCCCACGTTTGGGTGGAAGCTCCCCTGTCTGGTGGCAGAGTCCTACTGTGGCAACAAGCCCAAAAAATCAAGTAATTAAGTGGCAACATGCCTAGACAAATGAAACAAAATAAACAGAAAAGTTCAACACTGGATTCCTATTTTAGGGGCAAAGAGGCTCAAAGCATGGAGGAGGACTGTGAGGTCAGAACTCCTGCACCAAAAGCCCCAAATGAAAATACAAGCTGGCTACAGGCCATAGAGGACCTTAAGAAGCAGATAAGAGGGGGGCGGAGCCAAGATGGCGGAGTAGAAACAGCTCATCCAAGCCACTCTGCCCCCAGATTCCCCCCAAACGATGTAAAAGGGGACTCTGAACAACTTCTGGAGCCCCAGCACCCACAGAACGACACAGAGAAGCTAACCTCCTGCTGAGGACAGCCCAGCAGCCCTGCAGGAAGGACCAGCGCAGTGGTCTGGGACCTGGCAGCGTGCAGCGCGCGGAGCGCAGAAGCCAAGCCGAGCCGAGCCCAGGTCCGCATGAGCCGAGGTTTTAGCCCCAGGGCGGCAGGGCCAGCAGCCAGCTGGAGGAACCCCAGAACACCAGGAGCTGTGGCGACTCCAGAATTATCAACACAGACTTGCCTAGGACAAAGTAAGAGGTTAGTGTCCTATGGACTTTGGGACTGGTATTAGGGAATGCGTCGGCTCCCTCCCCTGGGGGCTAGAAGCCTCTGAGGAGACACGCCATTTTGTAGTTTTCAGAGGCAGCTCCCGTTCCCAGCCTGCAAATTTATAGGGAGATCCAGCGATCAGTCTTGGGGGGTAATCGCTCTTGCTTTAACCCTCCTGGATCTGGATTGTGATCTAGGGTGGAAGTCGTGGGTGGGTTTACAGCTTGCCAGAAACGGAAGTTGCCCCCCACATGTTCAGGACGAAAATTACTCTATCTGGCCTTAAAGCCATAGTGTGGCAACAAGCCCAAAAGTCAAGTAATTAAGTGGCAACATGCCAAGGCAAAGGAAACAGAAAAATGCAACCCTAGACTCCTATTTTGGGGCATAGAGCAGGAAAAGGACTGTGAGGTCAGAAGTCCTGCTCCAAAAGCCCCAGGGGAAAACATGAGCGGGTTGCAGGCCATAGAGGACCTTAAGAAGGACTTTCAAAATCAAATAAGAGAAGTGGAGGAAAAATTGGAAAGAGAAATGAGAAGGATGCAGGAAAAGTATGAAATGAGGGTCAACAGCCTGACTGAGGAAAACAACACCTTAAAAAATAGATTGACTCAAATGGCAAAGGAGGCCCAAAAGGGCAATGAGGAGAAGAATGCCTTGAAAAGTCGAATTTGCCAGATGGAAAAAGAATCTCAAAAGTTCACTGAGGAGATTCATTCCTTCAGAGTTAGACTGGAGCAAATGGAAGCTAATGACTTTATGAGAAATCAAGATGCTCTTCAGCAGATCCAAACAAACGAAAGATTAGAAGGCAATGTGAAATATCTCATGGGAAAAACCACTGACCTGGAAAATAGATCCAGGAGAGACAATTTAAAAATTATTGGACTACCTGAAAGCCATCATCAAAGAAAGAACCTAGAAATCACCCTTCAAGAAATTCTCAAGGAAAATTGCCCTGATGTTTTAGATCCAGAGGGCAAAATAGAGGTTGAAAGAATCCACCGATCACCTCCTGAAAAAGATCCCAAAAAGAAAACTCCCAGGAATATTATAGCCAGGTTCCAGAATCCCCAGATCAAGGAGAAAATACTACAAGCAGCCAGGAAGAAACAATTTCAATATTGTGGAAACACAATCAGAATAGCCCAGGACCTGGCAGCTTCTACACTGAGGGATCAAAGGGCATGGAATATGATATTCCAGAGGGCAAAGAACTGGGAATGAACCCAAGGGTCACCTACCCAGCAAAACTGAGTATTTTGTTTCAGGGGAAAATATGGTCATTCAGTGGAATAGAGGACTTTCAAGCATTCTTGAGGAAAAAACCAGAGTTGAATAGAAAATTTGACATCCAGACACAAGAAGGAAGAGATGCCTGAGAAGGTAATCAGGGAAAAGAAATCAAAAGGAACTTATCAAAGTTGAACTATTTACATTCCTATATGGAAAAGCAATATCTGTGACTGATGATATCTTTCCCACTATGAAAATAATGGAAGGGGGTGTGGTCATAGGAATACATATGTGAATGTGTGTGTATATGGTTACAGTTATATATGGATAGAGGGCATAAGTTGAATTTGTTTGGAAGGGATATACTCAAGGGATGAAATTATGAGGTGAGAGAGGAAAGTGGCAAGAGGAGATGGGGAGAGACAGGGTAGTGTAAAC